>JAACNH010005415.1:0-20369 GCA_019447015.1 Hymenochirus boettgeri
GGGTCGTGGAGTCACACAATCAGTATGGGGAGTCCCCTAATCAGGATGGGGAGTCACAACAATCAGGGGTTGGCGAGTAACGCAATCATGGGTTGCGAGTAACGCAATCAGGGTTGGCGCGTCACGCAATCGGGGTTGGCGAGTACGCAAGATCAGGGGGTGTGGCGAGTCACGCAATAAGTGGTTGGAGTCACACGCAATCAGGGGTTGGCGAGTCCACGGCAATCAGGGGTTGGCGAGTCTGCAATCAGGTGGTTGGCGAGTAACCAATCAGGAGGGGGAGTCCACAATAGGGGGTTGGTGTAGTCCACCTCAGGGGTTGGTAGTCACACCTCAGAGGTTGGTGATTCACACATCCAGGAGGGTAGTCACACAATCAGGGTCGTGAGTCACACATAGGATGTGGTTCTTCACACAATCAGGCTTTTGCTCTACTGTTCGCTTTTCATTCACACAGTCAGGGTCGGTGAGTAACGCAAATCAGGTTTCGGAGGTGTCACGGCAATCAGGGGTCGGTGAGTCACGCAATCAGGTGACGGTGAGTAACGCAATCAGGGGTCGGTGATTACACACAATCAGGTGGGGAGTCCGCAATCAGGCTGGGGAGTCACGCAATCAGGATGGGGATTCACGCAATCATGATGGGAGTCCCGCAAGGTCAGATGGGGAGTCACGCATCAGGAGGGGGAGTCCCCAATCAGGATTTGAGGTCACCAATCAGGATGGGGATTCACGCAATCAGGATGGGGAGTCCGCATAGATTGTGAAGGTCACGCACTCATGATGGTGAGCAACGCAATCAGGATGGTGAGTCACACCATCATGACTGGTGAGTCACACACAACAGGATGGGGAGTCACACAACAGATGGGGAGTCACACATCAGATGGGGCGTCACACCATCAGGAGGAGTCAAAATCAGGATGGGGAGTACACCATCAGGAGTGTGGGATCAGCACAATCCGTATGGGGAGTCACACAATCAGGATGGGGAGGTCCACAAAATCAGGATGGGGAGTCACCATCAGTTCGGGAGTCACACCATCAGGTGCGGTGAGTCACACATCAGCAGTTCTTGAGTCACATCAATCAGTCGGTGATTCACCCACAGGATGGGGAGTCCCCAATCAGGATGGGGATTACACATCAGGATGGGGAGTCACCCAATCAGGATGGGGAGTCACACAATAGGATGGGGAGTCACCCAATCGGATGGGGAGTCACACAATCAGGATGGGGAGTCACACATTCAGGATGGGGATTCACCCAATCAGGATGGGTAGTCACACAATAGAAGGGGAGTCTTACCTGTAGTAACAGGTCCCATTGTGGCTTCACACGAGTATGGTGAGGTCACGCAATCAGGGGCCGGTGAGTCACGCAATCAGGGGCCGGTTCGTCACGCAATCAGGGCCGTGAGTCACGCAACAGGGGCCGTTGAGGCCCCCGGCAATATGTGCCGGTGAGTCCCGTCAATCAGGGGCTCGCCGGTGAGTCAGCAATCAGGGGCCGGTGAGTCCCGCAATCGGGGGTCGGTAGTAACGCTAATCAGGGGTCGGTGAGTACCTGGCATCAGGGGTGTCGGTGAGTCACGCAAGTCAGGATGGGGAGGTCACACATCAGGATGGGGAGTCACACAATCAGGATTGGGAGTCCACACAATCATGGGGTCTGTTGAGTCACACACTCAGGATTGGGAGTCCACACATCAGGATGGGGGAGTCCCACATCAGGATGGGGTCACAAATCAGGATGGGGTCCACAATCAGGATTGGGGAGTCAAAAATCAGGATGGGGAGTCACACAATCAGGTCGGTGAGTCACACAATCAGGTCGGTGAGTCACAGACAATCAGGTCGGTGAGTCACACCATCAGGTCGGTGAGTCACACAACAGGATGGGGAGTCACACAATCAGGATGGGGAGTCACACACAAGTCAGGATGGGGAGTCACACAATCAGGATGGTAGAGTCACACGAATCAGGCTCGCGTGAGTCACACAACAGGATGGGGAGTCACACAATCATGAATGGGGAGTCACACAATCAGGGTCGGTAGTCCCACAATCAGGTTGGGATTCACACATCAGATGGGGATCACCCCAATCAGGATGGGGGTACACATCAGGTCGGGTGAACCCCAATCAGATGGGGAGTCACCCAATCAGGTCGGTGAGTCACACAATCAGGATGGGGAGTCACACATCAGGATGGGGAGTCCCACAATCAGGTCGGGTATTCACCCATCAGGAGGGGAGTCCACAATCATGATGGGGAGTCACACAATCATGTCGGATGAGTCACACAATCAGGATTGGGAGTCCCACGCAGGATGGGGAGTCACACCAATCAGGATGGGGAGTCACACAATCAGGTCCGGTTGAGTCACCCCATCAGGTCGTTGAGTCCCACAATCAGTCGTGAGTCCACAATCCAGGTCGGTGATCACACAATTCAATGATCGGAGTCACCAATCAGGATGGGAGTCCACAATCAGTAATTGGGAGTCACACATCAGGCTGGGGAGTCCCCACAATCAGGATGGGGGTCACACAATCAGGTGGGGAGTCCACAATCAGGATGGGAGTACACATCAGGATGGGGAGTAACACCATCCAGGAGGAGAGTCACACAATCAGGATGGGGAGGTCACACAAATCAGGATGGGGGAGTCACAACACAGGCTGGGAGTCAACACATCAGGATGGGGAGTCCACAATCAGATGGGGAGTCCAACACCATCAGGATGGGGAGTCACACATCAGGGGTCGGGGAGTCACAAATCATGGATGGGGAGTCACACAATCAGGTCGGTGAGCTCACAGCAATCGGAATGGGTATAGTCCCACAATCATGATGGGGAGGTCCACACAATCGGATGGGGATTCACACACTCAGGATAGGGGATTCCCAATCAGGATGGGGGTCACACAATCAGGATGGGGAGTCACACAATCAGGTTGGGAGTCAACACAATCAGGATGGGGAGTCACACAATCAGGGGTCGGTGATTCCACACAATCGGATGGGGAGTCACAAAATCAGGTCGGTAGTCACACAATCAGGTCGGTGAGTCCACAATCAAGGTCGGTGAGTCACACAATCATGTCGGTGAGTCACACAATCAGGTCGGTATCACACAATCAGGTCGGTGATTCCACCATCAGGAATGGGGAGTCACGCAATCAGGTCGGTGAGTCACACAAATCAGGTGGGGAGTCAACACCATCAGGATGGGATCACCCAACAGATGGGGATCCACCCAATCAGGATTGGGAGTCACACATCAGATGGGGAGTCTCACACCATCAGGATGGGGAGTCCACACATCAGGATGGGAGTCACACATCAGTGTGTCGGTGAGTCACACACTCAGGATGGGGGATTCCCCACAATCAGGTCGTTGAGTCACACAATCAGGTCGTGAGTCACCCATCAGGTCGGTGAGTGTCACACAATCAAGGTCGGTGAGTCACACAATCAGGATGGGGAGTCACACCATCGGATGGGAGTCACACATCAGGAATGGTGAGTCACCAATCAGGATGGGGAGCACACAATCAGGATGTGGAGTCACACAATCGGATGGTTAGCACACAATCAGGATTTGGAGTCACACAATCAGGATGGTGATTCACACAATCCAGATGGGAGTCCAACAATCAGGGGTCGGTGAGTCACCAATCCGGTTTGTGAGTCACACAATCAGGATGGGGAGTCACACAATCAGGATGGGGAGTCCACACACAATCAGGGGTCCGGTGTAGTCACACAATCAGGTTGGTGAGTCACACCATCAGGATGGGGGAGTCACAAATACAGGATGGGGTAGTCCACAACAATTCAGATGGGGATCTTACCTGTAGTAACAAGGTCCCTTGTGGCCTGTCACGGGTGTGTATTTTTCATGGCCCGCCTAATTCCTATCCAGGTACCTGACCCCGTGGGTGTCTAGAATAGTGAAGTGTTGGATATAACACAATATACTGGACTTTCCTACACCCTCCCAAATATAAAGGGCACAGGGGCCTCACATGGATTCCCGGTACAACATGGGGCCCTCATGTGGAATACCCGGCACACAGTTGCCCTCGTGGTGGATACCCCGGCACACAGGGGCCCTCAGTTGTATACCCGGTACCCAGGGGCCCTCAGATGGATTCCCGTTACCCTAGGGGCCCTCAAGGTGTATTCCTCCCGGCACAAGGGCCCTCATGTGTATTCCCGGCACACAGGCCCTCAGGTGGAGATACCCGTACAACAGGGGCCCTCAGGTGGAGTCCCGGTACACAGGGGCCCTCAGGTGGATCCGGACACAGGGGCCCCTCAGGTGTATTCCCGGTACACAGGGTCCCTCAGGTGGATTCCCGGTACACATGGGCCTCAGTGGATTCCCTGTACCCAGGGGCCTCAGGTGGATTCCCGTCTACAGTTGGCCCCCTTCATTGGATTCCCCGTTACAACAGGGGCCCCTCAGGTGGATTCCCGTCACAACAGGGGCCCCAGGTGGATTCCACGGCAGCACAAGGGGCCCTCAGGTGATTTCCCAGCCACATGGGCCCTCAGATGGATTCCCGTCACACATGGCCCTCACGTGGATTCCCCCCGGCCCATCCAGGGCCCTCAGGTGGATTCCCGGACAACACGGGGCCCTCATGTGGATTCCCGTTACCCAGGGCCTCAGGTGAATTCCCCAGTAACAACAGGGGCCCTCAGGTGGATTTCCGATTACACAGGGGCCCTCAGGTGTATTCCCAGTACATCAGGGCCCTCAGATGGATTCCCAGTACACAGGGGCCCTCAGATGGTTCCCAGTACACAGGGGCCCACAGATGGATGTCCCAGTCACACGGGCCCTCAGATGGATCCCCAGTACCACAGGGGCCCTCCGGTGGATTCTCAGTACACCGGGCCTCAGGTGGAATCCCAGTACAAGGGGCCCTCAGGTGGAATTCATCATACACAGTGTGCCCTCAGGTTGGATTCTCAGAGTACCCAGGGGCCCTTCAGGTGGATCTAGTACACAGGGGCCCTCAGGTGGATTCCCAGTACACATGGGCCCAGGTGGATTCCCAGTACACAGGGCCCTCAGGGTGGATTCCCATAACCCCTTGGCCCTCATGGGGTGATTCCCGCACAGCAGGGGCCCTCATGTGGATTCCCGGTACACAGGGGCCCCAGATGGATTCCCGGTACACAGGGCCCTCAGGTGTATTCCCGGTACACAGGGGCCCCTCAGGTGGATTCCTTACACAGGGGCCCTCAGGGTTGATTCCCGGTACAACAGCGGCCCTCAGGTGATTCCCATACCCAGGGGCCCTCATGTGGATTCCAGTACACCAGGGCCCTCAGTGATTCCTTCCGGTACACAGGGGGCCCTCAGGTGGATTCCCAGTACACAGGGGCCCTCAGGTGATTCCAGTACACAGGGGCCCTCATGTGGATTCCAGTACACAGGGCCCTCAGGTGGATCCCAGACACAGGGCCCTCAGGTGGATTCCCGGTCCAGGGCTACCTCAGTGGATTCCAGTACATCAGGGGCCCTCATGTGGATTCCCGTACCAGGGCCCCAGGTGATTCCCCAGTAACAGGGGAAACAGGGGCCCTCAGGTGGATTCCCAGTACCTTGGCCCCTCAATGTATTCCCAGTACACAGGGCCCCTCAGTGGATTCCCCATTACACAGGGCCCTCAGGTGGTTCCCGGTACACAGGGGCCCTGACAATATACTTACCACCCCTGCATCACAGGACTCTGGGGTATCACAATCCATACCATCACTATCCCCCCACTGGTTTTTCCCGATCCTCCCATCTTTTCTGATTCTTATCCGTTCGCTCGGAAATCCTCTGCTATCCTCGCCACGCAATGCTTGTGGGATATGTAGTTTCGCAAGCATGGGAGCGTTTACCTACTTGTGGCCGCTAGAGAGGGCGAAACATGGGAAATGCTGAAGCTCAAGTCATTCCATGCTGGATGCAAAGCCTTGTGGACTCTCAGGTCACAAGATCTGTGTTTCATTTATTAATTACCACTAATTAACAATTATTAATTAGAAATTAACCCCAAAAACATTCAATTAATGACCACTACTTACCATGATTAATGATGGCTTATTAGATTTATTACTACTAATTACAATTGTTAATTCCCACAATAATTAATGTTTAATTACTTTGAATTAATGTTATTAATTACCACTAATTTACATTTCAAAATTGGCTATAATTGCATTTCTTAATTGGTGCTAATTATATTGGATTAATCTAATACAATTAGATTTCATAATTGGGCTAAATGCATTTCTTATTGGTCGTATTTACATTGACTAATTACCACTACTTGCATTTATTAATTACCTTACTAACTGCTAATTTCCCTGTAGTATGTCCAGGCTGAGGCAAACTGCAAAGTACACAATCGCAACTGCGACTTCCATTTTTAGCGAAAATCGTGGGCGCAAACTCATGAAAAACGACCAGTGTGGCCTTGCCCAAAGTTACAGCTAAGTTATAGGCTGCGCACCATTCTCCCTTGTTTCAAAAGGAAATTCCAGTCCAGCTCCTAAACCTCGTGAATCATAAATCCTTCCTTTATTATACACACAAGGAACTGAGAGTCAAAACACAAACCACATGTCTGACGCGTTTCGGTCCCAATGACCCTTACTCTGACATATCACCTGTACATCCTCCTAGATCTTTAACGATAATCCAGCCAATCACCTTTGGGCAGCTGTTAACTATCACAAGCACCGTGGAGGAGCAATCAAGCATTAATTCTTCACGTAATACAATAAGACAACTTAATAAAACCTGAGCATACAATTTCGATTAACATATCACACTTACTTTATACACATATAAACTTTTTAGTATAAGTATGTCACCTTTTACTTTTTACTTTATAACCAATTATTCAATTCTAGTCGTCCTAGTATGTCATTACTATTCGTCCTTTTTATTGTCCCTAGGTTACTGTCCTACATACAATACTTGTCTAATCCAGAGTTTTTATTCACTTTATACTTCCCTCTAAACTGTAATCAATCACCATATCATATCTGGCTTCACCATATCATATCGGGCTTCAAAATGATTATATTCAAGATGATTAGCATTATCAATTTCACAGCTTAATAAGAATTGTTACTTTCGCTAGTTTTAATTCCGGATCTTGTTAGCCTCTCTTTTCAAATTGGGATTACACTTCATACTGATAACAACGTAATGGTCCCATCTATATTAAGGCCCCCTGGTATTCTTTGGCCAATTTCATTATCCAAAATGCCTCTCTCTTGTCTAACATTTTAGGGGATCTCCTCCTCTTTATCCCACATCGTTACTTTCTCAATTAATCTGTAACGAACATATCTAATTTTCTCTTTCTCCCCCATTACATCTAGAAAATGTTTCCCTACTGGGATTCTGCATCCTTTTTAGCAATTGCATTCATTCAAGTTTTCCCGAGCTACTTGCTTTTAGGGTGCGTGTATTCTCCCCACTATTTCCTTTGAAAAACCAGGAGAATGGTGCGGCACCTATACCTTACCTGTGCAAGTGTTCTATTGGAGGTGGAGACGGACCTCGGGTTGCCAGCACGCTCCTTTTTGGCAGCACGAAATTGAAAGCCGCCGAAACTGAGGGAAACAAGGACGCGGATGAAATATTGTATCCGAGTCCGATCTTAAACATCCGTTACATAGTGGGAGAGGGGTAGGATTGGGAGCCGCCATTTGTCATAATTACACATTTACAGCTATTGATTTATGCAATAACAGTTACATTAATTATTACTGCTAATACACCATTTTATTACCACCTATTAACATGTATTAATTGATTCTATGTACTCTTATTTTCTGAGTGAAACTTCCTTTACTTACTGTGTTCAGTTTTAATTGATTATTTGCTGCTAAGTACACTTTTAATTGCTGCTAAATAACAGATATTAATGACCATATATATTGTTTTTATTCAATTGATACCTGAGCTTGAAGTTTCGTGGTTGAAGACGTTTCGCTAGTCATACCGACTCGGCTTTCTCAATTCAGAATGAATTGTAACAAAATCTGTGGCAATTATGTTACCCTGGAAATCCCAATTAGGCACATATCACAGCCATGTGGTTAGGGTGGTGATTAATAGTGGCTAAGAGGTGTTATAGGAACGCCCAGAGTAAGTGTTAAAACGCATTGTACATGGCAGACAGATGGTTGTTGCCACAGATTCTTGTACAATCATTGCTGAATGAGGAACGCCAGTCGGCATGACTACGAAACTCTTCAAGAACTCATTTCAGTCCAGTTGTCTAATATGGATCAACATATATACGCGTGACCCGGATGATGAATATTACGGATTACCCGTGACCCTGATTGGTGAATATTACAGATATCACCGTTACTGGATGGATGAATATTACAGATATAACCCGTGACCTGGCATGGGATGAATATTACAGATAACCGTGACTGGATAATGATATTCAGATATACCCGTGACCTGGATGGGATGAATATTACAGATTACCCGTGACCTGGATGGATATTTACAGATAACCGTGACTGGACTGAATGAATATTACGTATACCTGACCTGGATGGATGAATATTACATGATGACCGTGACCTGGAGGGATGAATATTACAGATTAACCGTGAACCTGGATGCTGAATATTACGATATAACCCGTGCCTGGATGAATGAATATTAGCAGTATACCAGACCTGTATGGATGAAAATATTACAGATAGACCGTGACCTGGATGGATGAATAATTACAGATAGAAACCGTGACCTGGATGAAATGATATTACAAGATATACATGACCTTGAGGATGAATATGACAAGATATACCGGACCCTGATGTAGGAATTTACATATAGAATACTTGTACCTGGATGGATGAAACTATTACCGATATAACCGTGACCCTGGATGGATGAGACCTTCACAATCATGACCAATAATTACATTTTCAATTCCGATTTTTTAAATAAAAGCTAATACGTTTATTAACGATATGGATGATAAAGTGGAGGCATATGGCTTTAATAGGCAACAGGAAAGTGGGTAATTCATTGTTGGTGTCCTCTTATAACTGCCAAATGCTAGCAGAAGAGGTGAGTCAACTTCATATGCAGTTGGCAAGGGCTGCAAGTTTCAGGGACTTGTGCTCATTAGGGGGGGCTTCAATTACCACTGACATGATTGGTGTATTGTACTCATTATGGGGGCTTCAATTCCCCTGACATTGATTGTGGAGTGTGCTCATTATGGGGGACTTTTAATTACCCTGACATTGATTGGTTGTAAGTGTCTCATATGGTGGGACTTTAATAACATGACAATTTGATTGGTGTAGTTGCTCATTATGGGGACTTTAAAATTTACCCTGACATTGATTTGGGTGTGGTACTTTGTATGGGGGACTTTCAATTACCCTACATTGATTGGTGTAGTGTTCTCATTTATTGGGGACCTTTAATTACCCCTGACTTGAATTGGGTAGTGGTGCTCAGTATGGGGGCTTTTAAATTACCCTACATGATTGGGTGTGTACTCTTATGGGGCCTTGTAATTCCCCTGACATTGATTGTGTATGTGTACTCATGATGGGGTACTTTTAACTTACCCTGACATTGATTGGTGGAGTGTACTCATTAGGGGGACCTTTATTACCCTGACGTGAGTGTGTACGTGTACTCATTATGGGGGCTTTAATTCCCTACATTATTTGGTGGAGTGTACTCATTTTTGGGGACTTTAATACCCTGACATTGATTGGTGTGAGTGTACTCATTTGGGACTTTAATTACCCTACATTGATGGTGTAGTGTACTCATTATGGGGGACTTTAATTACCCTGACATTGATTGGTGGAGTGTACTCATTATTGGGACGTTAATTACCCTGACTTGATTGGTGTAGTGTACTCCAATTATGGGGGACTTTACTTACCCTGACATTGATTGGTGGAGTGGTACTCATTATGGGGACCTTAATACCCTGAACTTGATTGGTGTAGTGTTACTATTATGGGGGACTTTAATTACCTTACCTTGATTGGTGGAGTGTACCATTATGGGGGGGACTTAATTACCCTGACCTTGATTGGATGTAGTGTACTCTTAATGGGTGACTTTTATTACCCTGACATTGATTGGTGGAGTGTGGCTCATTATGTGGGACTTTAATTTACCCTGTAAAATTTGATTTGGTGTAGGTGTAATCATTATGGGGACTTTAATTACCCTGACGTGATGGTGGAAAGTGTGTCTCATTATGGGGGACTTTAATTACCCTGACGCTGATTGTTGTAGTGGGATCATTATGGGGACGTTAATTAACCCTGAACGTTGATTGGTTAGTGTACTCATTAGGGGGACTTTAATTACCCTGACGTTGTTGGTGGAGTGTACCATTATGGGGGACTTTATTACCCTGACTAGTGATTGGTGATTGTACTCATTATGGGGGACTTTAATTACCCTGACGTTGATTGGTGGAGTGTGCTCATTATGGGGGACTTTTAATTACCCTGACGTTGATTGGTGTAGTGTACTCATTATGGGGGGCTTAATTTACCCTTACATGATTGGTGTGTGTCTCATTAGGGGGACTTTAATCACCCGACGTTGATTGGTGTAGTGGTACTCATTAGGGGGCTTTATTAACCCTGACATTGATTGGTGTAGTGTACTCATTATGGGGGACTTTAATTACCCCCTACCTTGATTGGTGTAGGGTTACTCATTATGGGGGACTTTAATTACCCTGACGTTGATTGGTGTAGTGTACTCATTAGGGGGGACTTTAATTACCCTGACTTGGATTTTGGTGTAGTGTACTCAGTATGGGGAACTGGTGACTTTAATTACCCTGACATTGATTGTGTAGTGTACTCATTATGGGGGACTTTAATTACCCTGACATTGATTGGTGTATGTACTCATTAATGGGACTAATTAATAACCCTGACATTGATTGGTGGTAGGGTTTCCTCATTATGGGGGACTTTAATTACCCTGACATTGATTGGTGTAGTGTAACCCATTATGGGGTATATTAAAATATTAGCCTGACTTGATTGGTGAGTGTACTCATTGGGACTTTAATTACCTGACATTGATTGGTGTAGTGTGCCGCATTATGGGGGACTTTAATTACCTGTACATGATTGGGGGGTGTAGTGTAACTCATTATGGGGGACTTAATTTCCCTGACCTGATTGGTGTAGTTTTCATTAAGTGGGGGACTTTAATTACCCGACATTGATTGGTGGATGTCTCATCTTTTGGATTTCATTACCCTGACATTGATTTGTAGTGTACTCATTATGGGGGAAAAAAAAATTTAATTAATTACCCTGACATTGATTGGGTGTAGTGTACTCCTTATGGGGGTGACTTTAATTTCCCTGCATGATTGGGTGTAGTGGTCTCAATTATGGGGGATCTTAATTTCCCTGAATTACTCGAATTGGATGAGTGTCTCATTATGGGACTTTAATTACCCCTGAAATTGATTGGTGTAAGTGTACTCTCATTATGGGGGACTTTAAACCCTGACATTGATTGGTGTAGTGACTCATTTGGGGACTTTAATTACCTTACATGATTGGTGTAGTGTACTCATTATGGGGGCACTTTAATTACCCTGACATGATTGGTGTAGTGTACTCATTATGGGGGAACTTTAATTACCATGCCATTGATTTGGTGTCGTGTACTCATTATGGGGGACTTTTAATACCATGACATTGATTGGTGGTAGTGTCTCATTATGGGGGACTTTAATTACCTGACGTTGATTGGGTAGGTAACTCATTATGGGGACTTTTATTACCTGACCTTTCTATTGGGTGTAGTGTACTTCATTATGGGGGACTTTAATTACCATGACATTGATTTTGTAGGTGTACTCATTATGGGGGACTTTAATACCCCCCTGGACATTGATTGGTTGTAGTGTCTCATTATGGGGGACTTTAATCCGTACATGGATTGGTGAGTGTACCTCATTATGTATGGGGACTTTAAATTACCCTGACATTGATTGGGGGTTAAGTGTCCTCATTATGGGGGACTTAATACCCCCCCCCTGACATTGAGTGGTATGGTGGTGCTCTTATGGGGGACTTTAATTACCCTGACCTTGATTGGTGTAGTTTACTCCTAATGGGTGAGCTTTAATTAGCCCTGACATTGATTTGTGTAGTGTACCCTTATGGTGGGACTTTAATTACCACCCTGACCTTGATTGGTGTAGTGTCCTCATTAGGGGCACTTTAATTACCCTGACATTGAGTTGGGTGTAGTGGTACCATTAGGGGGGACTTTAAAATTACCCTGACATTGATTGGTGTAGTGTACTCATTATGGGGGACATTTAATTTACCCTGAGACAATTGATTGGTGGGAGTGTTCTCATTATGGGGGATTTAATAATTACCCTGACGTGATTTTGGTGTAGTGTACTCATTATGGGGGGGGGGACTTTATTACCCTGCTTGATTGGTGGAGTGTAACTCATTATGGGACTTTATTACCCTGACCTTGATGGTGTATTTGTAATACTATTATGGTGGACTTTAATTACCCTGACATTGATTGGTGTCGTGTACTCATTCTGAGGGACTTTCATTACCTGACGTTTAATTGGTTAGTGTACTCATTATGGGGGACTTTAATTTACCCTGACATGGCTTGGTGTAGTGTATCATTATTGGGGATTTAATTAGCCTGACATTGATTGGTGTGTGTACTCATTATGGGACTTTAATTACCTACATTTGATTTGGTTTAGTGTACTCATTAGTGGGGACTTTTAATTTACCCCTGACTGGATTGGTGTAGTGTACTCATTATGGGGACGTTAATATTACCCTGACATTGATTGGTGTATGTACTCATTATGGGGGACTTAATTACCCTTACATTGATTGGTGTAGTGTTCTCTTATGGGGGCCTGTTAAATTACCCTGACATTGATTGGTGTAGGTGCTCATTTGGGGGCTTTAAAAATTTAAAAACACCCTGAACATTGATTGGTTAGTGTGCTCATTATGGGAACTTTAATTACCCTGACCATTGATTGTGTATGTACTCATTTGGGGGACTTTAATTACCCCCTGACCGTGATTTGGTGGTAGTGTACTCTTATGGGGGACTTTATTACCCTGACGTTGATTTTTTGTAGTGTGCTCATTATGGGGGACCTTAATTACCCTGTGACATTGATTGGTGTATGTACTCTTATGGGTACTTGTAAATTACCAGACATTGATGGTGTAGTTTACTCATTATGGGGGACTTTAAATTACCCTAGAACATTGAGGGGTGTAGTGTAATCTCATTATGGGGGACTTGAATTACCATGAATTGATTGGTGTATTGTGCTCATTCTGGGGACTTTAATACCCTTGACATTGATTGGGTGTAGTGTACTCTTAATGGGTACTTTAATTACCCTGACATTGATTGGTGTAGTGGTACTCACTATGGGGACTTAATTACCACCCTGACCTTGATTGTGTAGTTTACTCATTATGTGGGACTTTGAATTACCATGACATTGATTGGTGTAGTTACTCAGTATGGGGACTTATTACCCTGACGTTGATTGTTAGTGTGCTATTATGGGTGGACATTCATTACCCTGACCATTGATTGGTTTAGTGTGCTCATTATGGGGACTTTAATTACATGACATTGATTGGTGTAGTGGGTGCTCATTATGGTGGACTTTATTACCCTGACATTGATTTGGTGTAGTGTAACTCATTATGGGACTTTAATTACCCTGACAGTGATTGGTGTAGTGTACGCACTATGGGGGACTTTAATTACCCGGACAATTGATTGTTGTAGTGTGCTCATTATGGGGGACTTTAATTACCCTGGACTTGATTGGTGTGTAGTGTGCTCCTTATGGGGGACATTAATACCCATGACATTGATTGGTGTAGTGTGCTCATGTATGGGGACTTAATTAACCTTACCCTGACCATTGATTGGTGGTAGTGTGCTCTTTATGGGGGACTTTAATTCCCTGACATTGATTGGTTAGGTACTCTCATTATGGGGACTTTACAATTCCACCCGACATTGATTGGGTAGTGTGTCATTATGGGGGACATTAATTACCCTGACATTGATTGTGTAGTGTGCTCATATGGGGGACTTTAATTACCCTTACATTGATTGGTGTATGTGCTCATTTATGTGGGACTTTAATTACCATGACAGGCCTGTGGTGTAGTGTTACTCATTATGGGGGACTTTCATTACCCTGACATTGATTGGTGTAGTGTACTCATTATGGGGACTTTAATTACCCTGACATTGATTGGTGTTAGTGTACTCATTAGGGGACTTTATTACCCTGACACTTGATGGTGTATAGTGTACGCATATGGGGGACTTTATTAACCGCTGAACGATTGATTGGTGTAGTTGTACTCATTATGGGACTTTAATTACCAATGACATTGTTGGTGGTAGTGTTGCTCATTATGGGGACTTTAATTACCTCTGACATTGATTTGGTGTAGGTGTAACTCTTATGGGGGACTTTTAATTCCCAGACATTGATTGGGGTAGTGTAACTCAATGGGGTACTTTAATTACGCTGACATTGATTGGTGTATTGTACTCATTATGACTTAATTCCATGATTGATTGGTGTAGTGTACTCATTATGGGGGACTATATTACCCGACATTGAATTGTGTAGTGTACTCATTATGGTGGACTATAATTACCCTGACATGGATTGGTGTAGTGTCTCATTAGTGGGACTTTAATTACCCTGACATGTGCTGGTGGAGTGTACTCCCATTATGGGGACTTTAATTACCCTGAATTGATTGGTGTGTGTACTCCTTTGGGGGACCTATATTAACCCTTACATTGCTTGTTGTAGTGGACTCATTAATGGGGGACTTTAATTACCCGACATTGATTGGTGTAGTGTACCCTTATGGGGGACTTTAATACCCTACATGATTGGTGTAGTGTGCTCATTATGGGGGACTGTAATTACCCTGACACTTGATTGGTGTAGTGTACTCAGTATGGGGGACTTTAATTACCCCCTGACATGTTGGTGTAGTGTACTCTTATGGGGACTTTAATTACCCTACATTTATTGGTGTAGTGGACTCTAATGGGGACTTTACATTACCACCCTGACATTGATGGTGTAGTGTACTCATTATGGGACTTTAATTACCATGAATTGATTGGTGTAGTGTAACTCATTATGGGGGACTTTAATTCCCTGACATTGATTGGTGTATGACTCATTATGGGACTTTTAATTACATGACATTGATTTGGTGTAGTGTACTCATTATGGGGGACTTTAATTACCCGGACTTGATTGGTGTAGTGTACTCATTGATGGGGTGGACTTAATATAACCCTGACTTGATTGGTGTAGTGTACTCATTATGGGGGACTTTAATTACCTGACTTGATTGTGTAGTGTACTCATTATGGTGGACTTTAATTACCCTGACATTGATTGGTGTAGTGTACTCATTATGGGGGCCTTTAATCCCTGACGTGATTGGTGTAGTGTCTCCATTATGGGGGACTTAATAACCTGACATTGATTGGTGGTAGTGTATCCTTAGGGGGGACTTTAAATTACCCTGACATATGATTGGTGTAGTGGTGCTCAGTATGTTGGACTTTAATTACCCTGACATTGATTGGTGTAGTGTACTCATTATGGGGGACTTTTAATTAACCCTGACGTGATTGGTGTAGTGGTACTCATTATGGGGAACTTTAATTACATGACATTGATTGGTGTAGTGTGCTCATTATGGGGGACTTTATTACCCTAGACATTGATTGGTGTACGTGTACTCATAATGGGGGACTTTAATTACCCTGACATTGATTGGGTAGTGTACTCATTATGGGGGACTTTAATTACCCTGACAGTTGATTGGTGTAGTGTATCATTATGGGGCCTTTAATTAACCTGACCTTGAATGTGGTGTAGTGTCCTCATTAGGGGGACTTTAATTTACCCTGACATTGATTGGTGTAGTGTGCTCAATCTGGGGGACTTATTACCCTTACATTGATTGGTGTAGTGTACTCATATGTGCGGACTTTAATTACCCTGACATTGATTGGTTAGTGTACTCATTATGGGGACTTTTTCCCTGACTTGATTGGTGTAGTGGTAATCATTATGGGGGACTTTTAATTACCTGACATTGATATGGTGTAGTGTACTCATTATGGGGACTTTAATTACCTGACATTGATTGGTGTAGTGTACTCATTATGGGGGACTTTAATACTTACCCTGACATTGATTGGTTAAGTGTACTCATTATGGGGGACTTTAATTACCCTGACATTGATTGGTGTACTGTAAATCATTATGGAGGGGACGTTAATTACCTTACCCTACCTTGATTGGTGTATGTAAACTCATTAGGGGGACTTTAATTACCCTGACAACTTGCTTGGTGAGTGTAAACTCTTATGGGGACTTTATTACCCTTACATTGGATGGGTGTAGTGTACTCATTAAGGGGGCTTGATATCCCTGACATTGATTGGTTAATGTACCTCTTTGGGGGACTATAATTACCACTGGACAGTGAGTGTTGGTACTGTGTACTCATTAATGGGGACTTTATTACCCTGACATTGTGGTGTAGTGTACTCATTATGGGGGACTTTAATTACCTGACCATTGATTGGGTGGTAGTGTCACTCATTATGGGAACTTTAATTACCCGACATTGATTGGTGTGTGTGCTCCTTAGATGGGGACTTTAATTAGCCCTGACATTGATTGGTGTATGTGCTCATTATGGGGGACTTTAATTACCTTGCATTGATTGTTGTAGTGTGCTCAATTATGGGGGACTTTAAATTACCCTGCATTGATTGGTGTATGTGGCTCATTATGGGGACTTTAATTACCCTGACATTGATTGGTGTAGTTTGCTCATTAGGGGGCTTTAACTTACCCTGACATTGATTGGTGTAGTGGTACTCATTATGGGGGACTTTCATTACCCTTACGTTATTGGTGTAGTGGTGGCTCATTATGTGGGTGGACTTTACTTACCCTGACTTGATTGGTGAGTTTAACTCATAATGGTGGGACTTTTAATTAACCCTGACCTTGTTGGTGTAGTGTACTCATTATGGGGGACTTTTAATTACCCGACAATTTTGATTGTGTAGTGTACTTCATATGGGGGACTTTAATTAAACCCTGACATTGATTGTGTAGTTGTACTCATTATGGGGGGGACTTTAATTACCCTTACATTTGAATTGGTGTAGTGTAACTCATTATGGGGGACGTTTTAATTACCCTGACATTGATTGGGGTAATGTCCTCATTATGGGGCTTTAATTACCCTGACATTGTTGGTTATGTACTCATTATGGGGACTTTAATTACCCCTGATATTGTTGGTGGAGGTACTCATTATGGGGGGCCTTAATTACCCTACATTGATTGTGGAGTGTACTCTTATGGGGGACTTTAATTAACCCCTGACGTTGATTGGTGGAGTGTACTCATTATGGGGGACTTTAAGACCCTTACATTGATTGGTGATTGTACTCATTAATTGGGGACTTTAATTACCCTGACTTTGATTGGTGAGTGTGCTCATTATGGGGACTTTAATTACCCTGAACAATTGATTGTGTAGTGTATCATTTGGGACTTTAATTTACCCTGACAATGGATTGGTGGATTGTACCATTGTGGGGGCTTTAATATCCTGACAATTGATTGGTGGAGTGTACCCTTATGGGGGACTTTAAAATTAACCCGGACATTGAATTGGTGGAGTGTACTCATTATGGGGGACTTTAATTACCCTTGACTTGATTGGTGAGTGTCCATAATGGGGACTTAATTACCGCCCTGACATTGATTGGTGGAGTGTCTCATCATGGGGACTTTAATTATCCCTGACATTGATTTGGTGGAGTGTACGCATTATATTAGGGGACTTTATTACCCTGACATTGATTGGTGAGGTACTCATTATGGGGGACTTTAATTCACCCTGACGTTGATTGGTGGAGTGTGCTCATTATGGGGGACTTTATTACCCTGACCTTGATTTTGGTGGGAGTTTTTCCCCCCTATTATGGGGACTTTTAATAACTCCTGACATTGAAATTGGTGAGTGTACTCATTATGGGGACTTAATTACCTGACGTTGAATGGTGAGTGTGCTCATTATGGGGACTTTAATTACCCTGACATTGATTGGTGGAGTGTTACGCATTAATGGGGGACGTTAATTACCCTGACTTGATTGGGTGGAGTGTGCTCATTATGGGGGACTTTAATTAGCCTGACATTGAGTTGGTGGAGTGTACTCATTATGGGGACCTTTAATAAGCCCAGACTTGATGTGTGTGTGTACTCAATGGGGGACTTTTTAATTACCCTGACATTGATTGGTGGAGTGTACTCATAATGGGGAACTTTACTTACCACCCCTGACATTGATTGGTGGATTGGCCTCATTATGGGGGACTTTAATTTACCCTGACATTGATTTGGGGGTGGAGTGTACTCATTATTGGGGGACTTTAATTAACCCTGCGTTGATTGGTGGAGTGGTGCTCATTATGGGGTAACTTAATTCCCTGAATTGATTGTGGCGTGTACTCATTATGGGGGACTTAATTACCGACTTGATTGGTGGGTGGTACTCCTTATGGGGGACATTTAATTACCCTACAATTGTTGGTGGAGTGTACTCATTATGGGGGACTTTAATTACCCTGACGTTTGATATGGTGAGTGGTGCTCATTATGGGGGACTTTAATTACCCTGACATTGATTGGTGGAGTGTACTCATTAATGGGGGACTTTAAATTACCCTGACCTTGAATTGGTGGATGTACTCATAATGGGGACTTTAATTACCCTGCGTTGATTGGTGGGTGTAACTCTTATGGGGCTTTAATACCCTGTACATTGATTGGTGGAGTGTAACTCATTATGGGGACTTTATTACCCTACATTGATTGGTTGAGTGCACTCATTATGGGGGACTTTAATTACCCTGAACGTTGATTGGTGGAGTGGTCTCATTATGGGGGACTTTAAATTACCCTGATAATTGATGTGTAGTGTACTCATTATGGGACTTTAATTTACCTGACATTGATTGTGTCGTGTACTCATTATGGGGGACTTTAATTACCCTGAATTGATGGTGTAATGTACTCATTATGGGGGACTTTAATACCCTGACATTGATTGGTGAGTGTACTCATTATGGGGGACTTTAATTCACCTGACATTGATTGGTGGAGTGTACTCATTAATGGGGGACTTTTACTTACCCTGACATTGATTGGTGGAGTGTACCTCATTATGGGGGACTTTAATTACCCTACCTTGATTGGTGGAGTGTGCTCATTATGGGGGACTTTAATTACCCTGAAATTGATTGGTGTAGTGTACTCATTAATGGGGACTTAATTACCCTGACAATTGATTGGTGAGTTGTACTCATATGGGGGACTTTAATAATTACACCTGACATTGATTGGTGTGTGTGCTCATATGGGGACTTAATTACCCTGACATTGATTGGTGTAGTGTGCTCATTATGGGGGACTTAAAATTAAGCCCTGACTTTGATTGGTGTAGTGTACTCATCATGGGGGGGACCTTTAATTACCCTGACATTGATTGGTGAGTGTGCTCTTAAGGGGGACTTAATTATTCTGATCTATCTGCAATCTATCATCTCTCTATCTATATTCTATCATCTATTTATCTATCTCTCAATCTTCTATCTATCTATCTATCTATCTAGTCTATCATCTCCCTTCCTCGCTAATCTTATCTATCTTATCTATATATATTCAATCTACCATCTAGCTACTTCTATCTAATCTTCTCTATCTGCAATCTATCTATCTATCTGTCATCTATCTATCTATACATCTCTATATCATCTCTCTATTTGTTATCTATCTGCATTCTAGCTATCTAATGTTCTATGTATCTATCTATCTATCTCTCTTTCTATCTACTATCTATCTATCTATCTATCTAGCTATCTATCTCTCTCTCTCTCTCTCTATCTACTATCTATCTATCTATCTATTACTATCTATACATTAATATCTATCTCTTCTATTTTGTTATCTAGCTGCAATCTATGTATCTTAATGTATCTATCTACTATCTATCTCTCTATAGATAGATAGATAGATAGATAGATAGATAGATAGATAGATAGATAGATGATAGATGGATAGATAGATAGATAGATAACAGAGTTAGATAGATAGATAGATAGATAGATAGATAGATAGATAGATAGATGATAGATA
>JAACNH010005416.1:0-20369 GCA_019447015.1 Hymenochirus boettgeri
GTCACGTTACCTGTTATTAACCCATGTCGTTTTCCCAGTTATATCCACCATTCACGTTACGTTATTAACCCATGTCACTTTCCCAGTTATATCCACCAGTCATGTTACCTGTTATTAACCCTTGTCACTTTCCCAGTTATATCCACCAGTCATGTTACCTGTTATTAACCCCTGTCATTTTCCCGGTTATATCCACCAGTGACGTTAATTGTTATTAACCCGTGTCACTTTCCCAGTGATATCCACCATTCACGTTACCTGTTATTAACTCGTGTCACTTTCCCAGTTATATCTACCATTCACGTTACCTGTTATTAACCCATGTCACTTTAGTTATATCTACCATTCACGTTACCTGTTATTAACCCATGTCACTTTCCCAGTTATAGCCACCGTTCACGTTACCTGTTATTAACCCGCGTCACTTTCCCAGTTATATCCACCATTCACGTTACCTGTTATTAACCTGTGCCACTTTCCCAGTTATATCCACCATTCACGTTACCTGTTATTAACCTAATTAACATTTGTGAATGTAAAGTTGATAACAACGTAAGACTCGTGGCATGTATAAGTCGAGCAGTCTCTGGATTCTTCACACGGCCTTTAAAATTAGGGCCCTTTTGGAAGACCTTTCTCCTCAGCATTGATTCATCTTCGCGGGTCAAGTCCTATTTTACGTGCCAAATTGCCTTATTGACAGTTCGCGGCTAGTAAGCCACGTACTATGGTGGCTGATTGGTTCGTCTGCTGGTCAAGCGGCTGAGACCACTCAGCACTTCACTGCTCCTCTGGAGCTCCTGTTGTAAAATCGGATTGGCGTCTTCTTCAGGTTTCGTGATGGGAAAAAATGGGATGTGAGTGGTCCTGATTGGCCACGACCTCAAGACCCGATGTGTACATGGTCTGAAACTACACACTTCTCAGGGTAAACCCTTTTATACATTGGTGCGGTACACGAGTTGCTATTTCCACGGTTTACCCCAGATACGGGGGCTCAGGATGGTTGCCCTTTTTATATATGGGGCCGTTTCAGAAGGTGGCCCTTTACCCATAGCTGGCTGTAGAGTGCCCAGAGTGTTTTACTAATATCGGTGGCGGGTGCGTGGTTCCAGGGAGAATCTGTGAAATTGATGGTAACCCTTAATGCTAATACTTATGGTGGTAGTCTACTTTGAAGCTCTCGCCACACTCCCACATTTTACACAATTTACCCCAAACAATTCCCCAGCTAACACAAGCCATGCTGTGCGCGAGTCTTAGGGGGTGTACGGTTACCAAACACCGGGAGGTGCCAAGGATCATGGGGCGTCTGGTTAACTCCCTCGTATGGGAATTGACTGCTGGTCCATGTTTAAAATTGCACGTATTCAGCCATCAAACACTATACTCTGTAAACCTAATTCTTCAAAACCATAAAAAAACGGCAGTCCTTTCTCAGCCTTACAGTCTATGTGGGTGATACTTCTTTCGCACACTCCTCGGCTGTATACCCCTTCGAGGCTCCAATGAGGTGCTTACAAATTTTTTCAGGAAACAATAATAAGATGCCTCTTAATGTATCTTCAGTGACTGAGACTTGTATACTCGAGTTATTATAAGAAAATATGGACTAGGAGCCCATACTACGAGCCAGCGCCAAGGATGCGTCATGTGTCATAACGCATGGTCGAATAGCTGACAAAGTTAGTTCGTATTATAGGATGTGATGAACATGAAGTGAATCTAATAGTCAAATAAAACAAACAAAAAATGTTATAGTAGTGTAGGCGTGCAGTACCATGCCCCGTTGGTACCCTCTATTACTGTGTTGGTGACTCGGGAGAAGCCATCGTGGACCATGGGAGGGCAAGCCCACTAGTGTCTTTGTTTTGACTAGACGTATAGATCACCGCTTCGATTTAGGTCCACAAAAGCCGAGGGCCCGGATGCAGGAACGCGGAGTTTTTAGCGTGTATCATAATAATTTAGATATGCAGTGCTAGGATATTATGCGGAATTGTTATATATGATCCAGTAGCTTTTCGCGTCTACTGAAACCCACTGCACATGGTGGGGGGGGGGGGTGAACTCACCGTATAACGTAAGGACACAGAAACCCCTTGTTGTCGTGGATATGACCACGGTTATTCAGTCTAAGTTTAAACACGAGAGTATATCGCTGTAATTTAATTAGCTGACATCCTATTTTATGTATTGTATATCTATGTACTTATCCCCCTTGTATGAGCTTTTGTATTAAGTATATTCGTGTTCACTTCCATGTTGCTGCGCAGTGCCCCCAAGAAGGGCACTATATCAAAAAAGACTCATCATATTACCTACATACGAAAACATACAATTAGCTAACTGCGCACGTCGCGATTGACAGTAGCAACAACTGGGTTATATAACGGCAGGGCGGAACCGGTTGTGAACCGGGTGAGTGACTTGTGGCAACGAGTACCTGACATGGCAGCTACTAACATGGCGTTAACGTTCGATTCGCCGGGGAATTTATATACTTGGAGGGAAAGGACGTGGTTAGCTAAACAGGTATCTACATGGGAATGGTGGATATAGACCGGCCCAACAGTGAGCCGAGGTTAATAAGCATCGGGTGAAACATGAATGGTGGCTATTGATAACCGGTGACAGGGGGTGCCGGATGGGGCTATATAACAGCTGCGGTAACACTGTGCCTTGGGGGATCATTGTATACTCTGGGTAAAAATTCGGGAACATATACAAACTGGGGTGCTTGTGAAGTAACCCGTTAAACCCCGTGGGGCTCAGGCTGCTGGATACTAATACTGGTTTGCCGGAAGAGGACATGGGTAGAGACAGTACCCGCACGGTGAACGGTGTGACCTGGTGATATCAAGTGCTGGGAAAGTGACGGCGGTTACGTGAACCCTAGGGGGTGAACGTTAATCCTGGGTGCAGATATGAATGGAAATCAAAATCGCCTGAATGGTTAATTAAAACAGGGCAATGGTAAAGTGGATGGTGGATATTCAAGCCGGGCACACACAAGGTGACTGGTTCCTTAGGTTAAAAAGGCGAGCGTAAGCGGTGAATGGTGGATAGACCCGGCAACGCGGAGGTGGAACCAGCCGGGTTAATCTACAACACTGGTAACATCGCCGGACGGGGTCGGACGATATAACCCAGGGGTACCGGGACGGCGTTCCTAATTAACAGGTTAACCCGGTGATGGGTGGATATAAAATAGGGAAAGGTCTTTGGAACAAGGCTTAACTACCATGTAACCGATTGGACTAGTGGAATACCCACGGCAAGGAAAACGTGCCAAGGCGTGGGAACCGGGAAGTAGTGGACACGGGTAAGGCTAACAGGTGACGAGATGTGCTAGCCCCTGCCGCTGGCCCAGAGAACCCGTGACCCCCACATAAGGGTGACACGGAGTAACGGCAAAATACCACACCCAGTGTTAAAACTGTGATGTTGGTGGATAATATAACTTGGGAAAGTTGACCACGGCGGTGGAGGCGTAAAGTATCCTACATCGGTAAACTGTGGAGATGGTTGGATAGCGAAACTGGGAAATGTGACACTGTGTTAATAAACAGGGGTGATAACATGACCGGGGACGTGTCATAACCACCTGCGGGGTGGAAAGTGAACGGGGTTAATAAACCAAGTTGGTTGAGGTACAGCCATGGACGTGGCTGCGAGATATAACTGGGTAAGTGGACTAAACGTGATCCAGAATGGTGGACATGTGTGCAGACTAGTAACTGGGAAGGAGGGAAGGAGACACTTTGGTTGTCGGTTATGGGTGGCATCTATAACTTGTGGGGACAATGGCACGGGGTATTTTAGTAACAGCGTAACCGTTGAATCCTTAATGGTGGATGTGTGGCTTGCGTCAGTTCGCCGGGTCGGCGGAAAGAGGAGGAAGAGGAAAAGCTGACACGGGTTAAGTTAACATGGTAACAGTATTTTTTGTGTGGAGTTATAACCGGGAACACGGTCTGTGCGCAATAAAATACGCAGTTAGGTAAACGTGATGGTGTTGCGAGGATTCGGAAAAGTGACCGCTCCATTGGTTAATAACACTCCTGTTGGGACCACGTGTTGGATTGATTGAGTTGCGGGGGTTGATTCCTGGCCTTAGTCTTGTCTTTGTTTGTTTGCTCGCTACCAACGGTCTCTGTAGTTCCCGCTCAGTGCGCTTTGTTGGCTGTCACTATCTGTCACGGTATCTTTCGCACGCTCTTCCCCGTGGGTATACGGTGTCTTTGGTTATGTTCCGTTTCGTGGGAATCCTATCAATCCTTTACGGCATTATATTCGATTTCTTCGGTTGATCTTCGCCCTTTTTTGAGTGGCCCTGTTTTGTCTCTAACTCCCCGGATACACTAACTTGCAAGGTAAGGTTGAAATGGTGGATATAACCGGGAAAGTGACATCAGGATGGTGATCTAACATGGTAAGCGTTGACTCCCTGTAGTTCAGGATCTATATAGAATCGAATGCAAAGTGAAAATGGGTCATTTAATAACAAGCTAATTATGCAAATAGTGAGGTGGGAATCTAATGCTGGCATGAACTTGTGTTAGGGAGCAACGGGGTGTCTGTTAATAACATCTGGGTAACGTGATATGGTGGATATAGAATCGGGGGTACTAAGGAGAGGCGTAGTATAACATGTAACGGAATGGTGCGATATAACTGGGAAGTCGCGTTGCGACGGGTGTGTATACCATAATTACGGGTAAACGTGGATGCCTGGGTGACAGGGTTAATAAACATTCGGTCGGCGTACGCGTACTGATGGCAGGTACTAACTGGGAAAGTGCCAGTGAACGGGTTTGAGATTAGTTACATCGTTCCATTCTCTGGGTAACGTGATCTGTGTGCATAGAAATTGGGATATATGTGACACGGGTTAATGACAAGGTTAATGCTGAATGCGGTGATGGGAGATAACTGGGGGAATGGCAAGGAGCGAGTTAAACGAAATCTTGGTATGCCGTGTAATGTTTGGATCTATACTGTGGAAAGTGAACAGAAGGCGGTTGAATGAACACGGGGTAACCTGCCGCGCACTGTACCGCGACCGGATGGATGATCAACCTGGGAATAAGTGACAGGGTTAATACAAGGTAACGGAATTGTGGATTATAACTGGGAAATTGAACACGGTGTTTTTAGTTTTAAAACAGGTAACGTGAATGTGGATATAACTGAAAAGTGGACAGGGGTTAAGCTAACAGGTAACGTGGAGTGGCGCTGGTGGATTTATACGACTGGGAACGTCCAGTTGAAATTGGTTGGGTTAGGGCTAACTCAGGGTAACCAACGTAGACTGCGTGGACGGATTAACTGGGATAAGTTTGAACAGGGGCCTCCGTTTACTATACAACATGGGTTGAACCTGCACCGGGGTGGACTATAATCTGGGAACATGGGAGAGTGACAAGGGGTGGTTCAAATAGTACGCAGGTAATCGTGAATGGTGGAATAACCTGGGTGAAAGGTGACACAGGTTAGAATAACAGGGTGACGTTGGGCACGATGGGGCTGTATCAATCGATGAGAAAGAGTTGACACGGGTTTTAATTAAAAGCGTCTGAACGTGGTGGTGCGGCGGCACTCTTATCTTAATCTGCGTGACGAAAGTGAGACATGGCTCGGTTAAATATACTTGGTGTAGAACATGACCCTGGTGGATAAACCGGGCACACGGGTTAAATAACAGGTAACCGGAACTGGTTGGAGATAACTGGCGGCACAGGAATGCTGGACCCCCGGGCGTTACATAACAGGTAAACGTTGTGAATGGGGGATATAATCGGGAAAAAGTCGTGACATGGTTTAATAATCAGAGGTTCTAACGTGGGACTGTGGGTGAAGTATAAACCTGGGGGGCAAGAGTGAACAGGTGTTATATTAACAGCGGTACTAGAAAATGCTGCGAGCCTGGCGGAATAACAGGAAAGTGGACGCTTTGCCGTTTTCGCGTTGTTCCGTTGGTTCACTATAACGAGGTGGGTCCCGGGACGGTGGCCTCACTAATCTGGGAGGGAAAGCCTGTCAAGGTTGAGTGTGTTAACTAACAGCCTCGATTTCTTCTTTTGGGCTGGTAACGCGACTGTGTGGGGGACTATAGCACCGGGTAAAGTGAACACGGGTGTTCCTTCAGTTGAACAGTAACGTCTGTATAGTGTAGGATACAACTTTGAGGGGCACCTCAGAAGTTTGACACGGGGTTTCATAATACCTTTTGGTCCGTGGTAACGTGACTGCGTGGCCATATACAGACCTGGGGAAAGTGACGAGGTTTTGGCTGGGCCTAAGCAACACCGGGTAACGTGATGGTGGCTCGCCTAATATGATAGGCCGGGGACAACGTGCACATTGGGCTTCAATTTAACAGTGGTTCAACCGGCACGATGGTGGCCTCGATATGATAACCGGGTAAAGCTGCCCTACGGCGTTTAAACAGTTAATTACTGACTGATGGTGCGATATAAACTGGGCGGATAAGTGACAGGGTTAACGAATCAGGGTTTAACGTTTGGACTGGGGGATAGAACTGGGAAAGTGATCAGGGTTCCGTTGAACACTAACCAATCGTTACGTCCGCGGGAGTGCGGGGTGGATTCTTCTGAACGGCGGGAAAAGGCGTTTGACGTAAGGGTTATCTGGGAAGAGGGACTCCGCGAGTTATATTAACCATGTTGTAACGGGCTGAGCTGGTGGATATTAAGTACGATGGAAATCTAATAGTGACAAAGTGGGGTTAAGGATGACAGGTTTATGTGCTACTTGGTGGGGATAAAATGGGATAATTGTGCACACCGGGTTCGTTGTGGGTACACTAATTTACTAAGGTTAGCGCCATGGGGACTGGGTGGGATATAACCGGTGAGACAAGGGGTGTATAACCGGACGACTTGATTGGTGGATCAGTCAACTGGCTGTTCCAATGCCAGTGACCATGGATCTGAATATAACGGAGTCCCTGCGGGGAGATAACTCGGGAATGGAAAGCGGTCCAGGGGTTAATTATGACAGGGATATCGTGAACTGGTAGACTATACTAGGGAAAGTGAGCAGGGGGGACTAATTGTAATGATCCACCGGTAACATGATGTGTGGAATACTAACTGGTGGGAAACGATGACAAAGGTTTAACTATAAATATAACCCGTCACCTCGGTTGTTGTCCGGATCATAACTTCTGGGAAAGTGTGCCAGTAGGTCTGTAAGTATAGTGTCAGAGGCGTTAATACATACAGGGCATTGGTAACGTGAGATGGTGAGATATACACTGGATCGGAAAGTGGGACGTGGAAATTTGTGGATATCACTAACTTGGGAACCTATTGAACAAGGGGTGTAATATGGACAGGGGGCGCGAGAACGTGTGCAATGGGCTGCGATCTTCCCATGTACTACTGCGCAACGAGTTCGTCACATCACCGGGCTCCCCTGCTCCTTTTATCTTACAACCAGGTCTACAACATGTGATCTGAATGCGTCGGTTTGCAGGCATGATCCGGCCCCAGGCCCGCGTTTTACTAACATGGCGAGTGCGAGGGAATCTAGGACACGGCCTCGGTAATGGGTGATCGTCATGCGCTGTCGGATCATTTAAAGAGGGTACTGAAATGGGCACAACTGACACGCGCTTGTCGTCATTATGCGTAATACACAACAGGTTAACGTGACTTTTTCCGATCGGATAGTACGGTCAGGCACACGTGGTGGCATTCGTATTTACCACGATTTGTATATCCATTGTTGCCTTCGCGTCTCTCCATGCTTTTTGTTTGGAGTAACGTGATTTCTGTGTCGTGGTGTAGATACCTACCGTGATTGTTGTGTACTCAGTTATAACTGGGAATTCAATGTATCGTGAATGGCGTTCACATAAGCACAGATGTTACTCTGAGGTGTCACTGTTTTCGGGGGTTTTGGGTCGATAGCTCAATGACCACGTGTGCCATATTTTGTATGTCTCCCTTATTACGCACGTGTTTCTCTGGTTAAGAAGCTTTAGGGTGTTGATAACTTTCTGTGGCAGATTTATATGCTGACTCACCATTGTGTGGTTTTTAGATTGATGCTTTAATCACGGTGGGTGCGGTTGATTTGTTTGTTTCTTCATTTTATCACTTTCTTTGGTTCCGTGCTAACGTGTGTATTCGATTGGATGGGACTGCTTTTGATTACGTTTAAATCTCGCTGATGTCGTGACAGTTAGGAATTGTCCTGTGTGGTATTTTGAAACTTGCGGGGTGCGCTTGTTGCACTTCAGTTTATTCTGTGGTGTTACGGGGCGTTTTGTCTTCTTCCGCTGCCGTCTTTTCCTCTCCGGGGACATTTTTGCTCCGTCTAGCTTTGTTCGTCGAGTCGGCTCCCCTTGGGGCCTCAGTCACAGTGATTGTTCCTTGCGGGGGCCTGCGGCGTACAGTCTCTGAGCTTCGCGATCCATTGTGGCTCTTTTTATGCTGCGGTTTACTTCTTATGGCCCTTCCCTTACTCTCACATGGGAATCTCTGCGCACCGTCGCGAGCTATCGTGCCCTGCGATCCTCACAATCTCCGCTGGCACAGTTTCTTGCCTTGGGTTTAAAACTTCTTGTCGGATGTCTTCTACTGCATCTACGGATCTAAGTTCCCTCCTGCATGGTTTTGTATATTGTGGTGGGTCCAGTTTCCCGTACTTTACAGACTGGGAAACACTCGTTGTGGTATCCCTAATCTTCAATATTGTGGCAGGGCCTGGGGAACAATTTGCCGGGAATAGTGGACTCATCTCGTGTCTTCTATATATTGTGATGGGAGATATCTAAACTGGGGCAGGGTCTGACTGTCAGTGAATGTGGATAGAAACTGGGGCCGCCGAGAAAGTCGACATGGGTTGATATCAACAGGGATGTGGACAGTGGATACAACCGGAGCGAGGAAAATTAAAAGGTGTCTAATAACAGGTAATGGTGAAGTGTGGTGGATATAACTTGGGGAAAGGGAAAAGGAAAGTGACAGCGGGTTAAAATCGGTAACGCGCAAATTATTCATATGAGTTGTGGATTTATTTATAAGGGAAAGTGGACAGGGTACGTTTTATTTTAATAAAAAGGTAATAAAAAGTGAACCCTTTTCAGGGTTGGATACAATTGGAATTTTTTTTTTGCGGAATATTGTTTGAACCCCGGGAAAACAAATTGAAATCTGGGGGAACGAAAGTCAGTGAACATGGATCTATGTTGGGTTACTAACAGGTCAAGGGAAGGTGGATTTATTGGCTATAACTGGGGAGGAAAAGTGACACGGCGTTATAACAGGTTAAATTGAATGGGGGATTTAAACCGGGACAAGGGTTGTTCATAACAGGTGTTATAACTTGATGGTTGGAGATTCATATATAATGGGGACAGGGGAAAAGGGGGAAACTGGGAAAAGGCACCATGGATGTTATGAATAATAAAAGGCTTTCCCGGGTACGTGATGGGTGGGATGATTTAAACGGGAAAGTTAGTAACAGGGGTTGGTAAGGGTTGTTTGCTTTAATAACAGGGAGGGAATTGTGACTGGTATGGTTAGCATACGTGGGAAAGGTGACAGGGATACAGGGGATTAAATAACAGGGGTGGTTAACATGACTGGTGGATAGAACTGGGAAACGTAGTGACAGGGGATCATAACATTTAAGACTGGTTGGATTACATATTGTGCGTTTGGGATATAACTGGGAAAGGGACACGGGTTAATAACAGGTAACGGTAGGGTAAGGGAATGGGGATTAACCGGGAAGGTCTATTAAATGTATGGTGCATTATCCTACCTGTTTATTTATGGTAGGATACACGTGGGCACGCTGCTGTACGTTTGGATAGACTGTAGTTAGAAGCAGGATCCCTGAAGTCATTTTATATAGGGGGCACTTGTATGGAGACCACAGTTCCCCTTTAAGAAAACTACGGACACTACAGATGGACTATAGACACATCATTAGTTTTGTACATTTATTTAGGTTCAAATACAAAACATTATAAATACATACAAACCCCCTCCCATGTAATGCATAACAGTCAGAATGACAAAAAGCAGCAGATTGGAAATAATGATCATTTACTGACAGGATTGGGGTGTGTGGGGGGAGAGATCTCACTTCTTTATATCAGAACCAATCCACAGAACCATGTGACCCAATAGTAATGTAGAAGTATCACGTCCCTACATGTTCCTAGTTAGTTCAGACATCCAAGACAAGGACTCCTTTAGACCAGTTCTTCTATTAAAACTTTTTTGCATCGCGGGAACTCGGGCAGGTAAGCTGCGCCTGACAAAAATATTGCTTCGCCCCCTAAGTGTCTGAGAGTGTTCAGTATGCATATGTAAATTGTTTATGTATGTTAAGTATGTGTATGAGACGGTGTGTATGTTCGGTACGTGTATAAGAGACTGTCAGGGTTATTCAATAAAAGTTCTTATAGTTTAATGCATGCTAATTTTGCCCCAACCAATCAGATGTAAGCTTACAAATTGGTAAGCTGATTGGTTGGTGCAAAATTAGCATGCATTAAACTATAAGAACTTTTATTGAATCTCCGTGTGTATTTTCAATATGTGTAAGAGTGTGTATGTTCAGTATGTGTGTAAGAGTGTGTATGTTCAGTATGTGTATAAGAGTGTATGTTTGTATAAGAGTGTACGTTCAGTATGTGTATAAGAGTGTGTATGTTCAATATGTGTATAAGAGTGTGTATGTTCAGTATGTGTATAAGAGTGTGTATGTTCAGTATGTGTATAAGAGTGTGATGTTCAGTAGTGTATAGAGTTTGTATGTTCAGTATGTGTATAAGAGTGTGTATGTACAGTATGTTTGAGAGTGTATGTACATTATGTGAGAGAGGGTGTATGTTCATTATGTGTGAGAGAGTGTATGTACAGTATGTGACAGAGGGTGTATGTTCAGTATGTGTGAGAGAGTGTATGTACAGTATGTGAGAGAGGGTGTATGTTCAGTATGTGTGAAAAGTGTATGTACAGTTGTTGAGAGAGTGTATGTACAGTATGTGAGAGAGTGCGTGTAAAAGTATGCATAGAGTGATATGTAATGTTTATTGTATGTGAGAGTGTTTAACAATGCAGGAGAGTGAGATAGAATGAGACTGCAGGAGAGATATATGTGAGGGATAGAGGACAGAGACTGCAGGAGAGAGAGAGAATGTGAAGAATAGTAGGATAGAATATGTATGGGACCTTTACTGTCTGGTCTCCTGTATGGGACCTTTATTGGCTGGTCTACTGATGGACCTTACTGTCTGTCTCACTGTTGGACCTTTACTGTCTGGTCTCACTGTTGGGAGCTTTACTGTCTTTTCTCACTGTTGGGAGCTTTACTGTCTGGTCCTCACTGTATGGGACTTTAAGTTCTGTTCTCACTGTATGGAGACTTACTGTCTGGTCTCACTGTATGGTACCTTTACTGTGTCTGGTCTCACTGTATGGGACCTTTACTGTCTGGTCTCCCTGTATGGGACCTTCTGTCTGGTCTCACTGTATGGAGCTTTACTGTCTTCTCACTGAATTTGAGCTTTAACTGTCTGGTCTCACTGGTTTGACCTTTACTGTCTTGTCTACTGTATGGGAGCTTCCATGCACTTCTGATGTATCTACTGTCTGTCTCACTGATGGGACCTTTATACTGTCTGTTCTCACTGTTTGGGGACCTTTACTGTCTGGTCTCACTGTATGGACCTTTACTGTCTGTTCTCACTGTATGGGACTTTTACTGTTATGTCTCACTGAAGACTTTATGTCTGTCTCACACTGTATGGGACTTTACTGTCTGGTCTCACTGTTATGGGACCTTTACTGTCTGGTCTCATTGTATGGGACTTTACTGTCTGGTCTCACTGTAGGAGGCTTTACTGTGTCTGGTCTCACTGTATGGGACCTTTACTGTCTTGTCTCACTGTATGGGAGCTTTACTGTCTGGTCTCACTGTATGGGACTTTACATGTCTGGTCTCCACTGTATGGGAACCTTTACTGTCTGGTCTCACTGTATGGGACCTTTACTGTCTGGTCTCACTGTATGGAGACCTTTACTGTCTGGTCTCACTGTATGGGAGCTTTACTGTCTTTCTCACTGATGGAGCTTACTGACTGTCTGCTCACTGTAGGGAGCTTTCTGTCTGGTCTCACGGTATGGGACCTTTACTGTCTGGTCTACTGTATGGGAGCTTTACTTCTGTCTCACTTTATGGACCATTACTGTCCTGTTCTCACTTGTATGGGACCTTTACTGTCTGTTCTCACTGGTTGGGACCTTACTGTCTGTTCTCACTGTACATGTGTTTGGATATTGTTAAAGGCATTTCATATGGTTAGATTAGCTTTAGATAGTTTGGTTAGGTTAGTGCTAGGTTCTAGTTGGTAAGTTAGGCCCCTATTAAGTAACATTGACATTGGTGTGGTGTCAGGTTATTTTGGGTAAAATGTTTCTGCTGTTATTATGGTGTTGATTATTGTCTATTTAAAGAAAATGTACAAATAAATGGTGCCAAGTTTAAAATGACAAAATGGCTAGCTGCACTCCCACCGACAGCACGCCCACACACAAGCCACGCCCACTTTGTTCCGCCGCGGCGCAGGGCGCACCGCATATATACAGCAATCAGGGTTTGGCTCAGGTGGCAAAATCCCTAGAGACACCCCTGACTGTGGACAAACTTGTATGTACCACTCACTGTGGGCAAACTTTTATATACCAATCACCGTGAGCAACGTGTATGTACCAATCACTGTGGGCATACTTGTATATATCAATTACTGTGAGCAAACTTGTATATACCAATCACTGTTGGCATACTTGTATATATCAATACTGTGAGCAAACTTGTGTATACCAATCATTGTGAGCAAACTTGTATATACAATAATGTGAGCAAACTTGTATATACCAATCACTTCAACCAAACTTGTATATACCAATCACGGTGCGCAAACTTGTACATACCAACACTTTGGGCAAACTTTTATATACCAATCACTGCGAGCAAATTGTATATACCAATCACTGCGAGAAAGCTTGGATATTTCAATCACTGTGACAAACTTGTATGTACAAATCACTGCGAGCACATTTGTATATACCAATAACTGCGAGAAACTTGTATATACCAATCACTTTGAGCAAACTTGTATATACCCTCACTGCGAGCAAAATTGTATGTACCAATCATTGAAGACCAAAATTGTGTATCCCATTCACTATAGCAAACTTGGATACCAATCACTTTGAGAAAACTTGTATATACCAATCACTGTGCGCAAACGTGTATGTACCATCACTGTGCAGCAAACTTTTGTACCAATCACTGGACAATTTTTATCCAATCACTGCGACAAATTGTATATACCAATCACTGCGATAAAACTTGTATATAGCAATCACTTTGAGCAAACTTGTATATACCACTCACTGCGAGCAAAATTGCATGTACCAATCACTGAGACCAAAATTGTGTATACCATTCACTATGAGCAAACTTGCACAAACCAATCACTGCAAGCAAAATTGTATATACCAATCAATGCGGGCAAACTTGTATATCCCAATCACTGTGCAGGCAAACTTGTATGTACCAATCACTGCGAGCACATTTGTATATACCAATCACTGCGAGAAAACTTGTATATACCAATCACTTTGAGCAAACTTGTATATACCACTCACTGCGAGCAAAATTGTATGTACCAATCACTGAACCAATTTGTGTATACCATTCACTATGAGCAAACTTGATAAACCAATCACTTGAGAAAACTTGTTATCCAATCACTGTGCGCAAACTTGTATGTACCAATCACTGTGCAGGCAAACTTGTATGTACCAATCACTGCGAGCAAATTTGTATATACCAATCACTGCGATAAAACTTGTATATAGCAATCACTTTGAGCAAACTTGTATATACCACTCACTGCGAGCAAAATTGCATGTACCAATCACTGAGACCAAAATTGTGTATACCATTCACTATGAGCAAACTTGCACAAACCAATCACTGCAAGCAAAATTGTATATACCAATCAATGCGGGCAAACTTGTATATACCAATCACTGTGTGCAAACTTGTATATTCCAATCACTGTGTGCAAACTTGTATATACCAATCACTGCGGACAAACTTGCATATACTAATCAATTCGACCAAACTTGTATATACCAATCACTGTGCGCAAACTTGTATATTTCAATCACTGCGAGCAAACTTGTATATTTCAATCACTGCGAGCAAACTTGTATATACCAATCACTGCGAGCAAACTTGTATATTTCAATCACTGCGAGCAAACTTGTATATACCAATCACTGCAGACAAACTTGCATATACTAATCAATTCGACCAAACTTGTATATACCAATCACTGTGCGCAAACTGTTATACCTATCACTGCAGACAAACTTGCAATAACTAATCAATTCGACCAAACTTGTATATACCAATCACTGCAGACAAACTTGCATATACTAATCAATTTGACCAAACTTGTATATACCAATCACTGTGGCAACTTGTATTTCAATCACTGCGACAAACTTGTATATTCAATCCAATCCTGCGAGCAAACTTATATACAATACTGCAATCACTGCGAGCAAACTTGTATATTTCAATCACTTCGAGCAAACTTGTATATACCAATCACTGCAGACAAACTTGCATATAATAATCAATTCGACCAAACTTGTATATACCAATCAATGTGGGCAAGTTTGTATATTCCAATCACTGTGGACAAACTTGTATATACCAATCACTGTTGGCATACTTGTATATATCAATTCTGTGAGCAAACTTGTGTATACCAATCATTGTGAGCAAACTTGTATATACCAATCACTGTGACCAACTTGTACATACCAATCACTTCAACCAAACTTGTATATACCAATCACTGTGCGCAAACTTGTACTACCAATCACTTTGGGCAAACTTTTATATACCAATCACTGCGAGCAAATTGTATATACCAATCACTGCGAGCAAGCTTGGATATTTCAATCACTGTGAGCAAACTTGTATGTACCAATCACTGCGAGCACATTTGTATATACCAATCACTGCGAGAAAACTTGTATATACCAATCACTTTGAGCAAACTTGTATATACCACTCACTGCGAGCAAAATTGTATGTACCAATCACTGAGACCAAAATTGTGTATACCATTCACTATGAGCAAACTTGGATAAACCAATAACTTTGAGAAAACTTGTATATACCAATCACTGTGCGCAAACTTGTATGTACCAATCCTGGCGGCAACACTTGTATGACCAATCACTGCGAGCAAATTTGTATATACCAATCACTTGCGATAAAACTTGTAATAGCAATCACTTTGAGCAAACTTGTATATACCACTCACTGCGAGCACAATTGTATGTACCAATCACTGAGACCAAAATTGTGTATACCATTCACTATGAGCAAACTTGCACAAACATCACTGCAAGCAAAATTGTATATACCAATCAATGCGGGCAAACTTGATATACCAATCACTGTGGACAAACTTGTTATGCCAATCACTGTGTGCAAACTTGTATATTCCAATCACTGTGTGCAAACTTGTATAATACCAATCACTGCGAGCAAACTTGTATATTTCAATCACTGCGAGCAAACTTTTATATACCAATCACTGCGAGCAAACTTGTATATTTCAATCACTGCGACGCAAACTTGTATATTTCAATCACTGCGAGCAAACTTGTATATACCAATCACTGCAGACAAACTTGCATATACTAATCAATTCGACCAAACTTGTATATACCAATCACTGTGCGCAAACTTGTATATACCAATCACTGCAGACAAACTTGCATTACTAATCAATTCGACCAAACTTGTATATACCAATCACTGTGCGCAAACTTGTATATACCAATCAATGTGGGCAAGTTTGTATATTCCAATCACTGTGGACAAACTTGTATATACCAATCAGTGTGAGCAAACTTGCATATACCAATCACTGCAGACAAACTTGTATATACCAATCACTGTGCGCAAACTTGTATATACCAATCAATGTGGGCAAGTTTGTATATTCCACACTGGGACAAACTTGTATATTCCAATCGTGTGAGCAAACTTGTATATACCAATCACTGCAGACAAACTTGTATATACCAATCACTGCAGACAAACTTGTATATACCAATCACTGCAGACAAACTTGTATATACCAATCACTGCAGACAAACTTGTATATACCAATCACTGCAGACAAACTTGTATATACCAATCACTGCAGACAAACTTGTATATACCAATCACTGCAGACAAACTTGTATATACCAATCACTGCAGACAAACTTGTATAGTCTGCACTTTGCTGTTTCAGAGTTTCAAATATCAGTAATTGAGGTCCACATACCAGCTGTAGTTCTAGCTGAACCTCATCTAGTAGTAGATTGTTCCTAAAGGAACAGTAAACCCACATACAAAACATTTGAAGTCTTTTCCCTCCGTTTGTATAGTTTACAGGGAGGTGAGAACGATTATTCTCCCCTCCCTGTGAATAATTTTTTGCTCAGGGGACACTGGAACTTACCTCCGCTCGCAGCCGCTCCTGCTCTAACAACCGCTGTCCCGACCCTGCGCGCTCTCTTAGGTGCATGCGCGCCACTACAAGAGATAGGGCGCACGATCGGGACAGAGCAGCTGTTCTGTGCAGAAGCGGTTGCGAGCGGAGCGAAGGTAAGTTCCCGGTCCCCTGAGCAAAATTTTATTCGCAGGGAGGGTAGAATAATCGTTCTCACCTCCCTGTGAATAATACAAACGGAGGGCAAGACTTCAAATGTTGAGTTTACAGTTCCTTTAACATCACTAGAATCATCCACATCCCATAGATCATTATAGCCAGAAGGATTAAGATGAGGCCACAGTAGCGCGTTTTTTGCACGTTTGCACACAAATTTTTTTCGCTTGCGATTGCGCCCACGATTTTCGCTAAAATGGAAATAGCGGGAACCGCGAAATTCTCTGCGATTTCCGATGCACATGTGATTGCGCGTCCATTTGCGTTTTAATAACGCATGCGTTCACCATTTTTGGTGCGTTAACGCGTGCGTTTCCATAACGCAAACGGAAAAAATGAATGCACAAAACGCAAGGCAAAAGGAAAGGCAAAATGCACAAGAATCGTGCACACAATCATGTGCGTAACCGCTGCGATTTTGTGCATGATTCCTGTACGTTGCAGTCTGGCCTCAGCCTTACAAACACCAATTAAACCACGTTATCTGTTCCCATGCAGACACTTGCTCTTGTCCCATCTATAGGTCAGTGCAGATAGAAGTTTGTTACTTGTTCTATGGGACATTGTTACTTTGCTGGTTCTGATCTCTGCAGTAAACCAAGGTCAAACTTTAACCCCTGCCTTTCCAGTACCTCCAGCATAACTGCTTTTTATACCAGTGATCTCTGCAAAACCTACCCAGGCATACAAGAGTTAAAGTTGTACATAGCTGTCTGTATTCCTACCCACAATGCCATCCTGTAAACATTCTAACTACATACCCATGCGCTCTGTAATACCTACCCGGGCACTACAAGAGTTAAAGTTGTACATAGCTGTCTGTATTCCACCCCAATGCCATCCTGTATAACATTCTAACTACATTACCCGATCTCTGTAATACCTACCCGGCACTACAAGAGTTAAAGTTTACATAGCTGTCTGTATTCCTACCCACAATGCCACCTGTATAACATTCTAACTACATTACCCAGTGATCTCTGTAATACCTACCCGGCACTACAAGAGTTAAAGTTTGTACATAGCTCTGTATTCCTACCCACAATGCCATCCTGTATAACATTCTAACTACATTACCCAGTATCTCTGTAATACCTACCCAGGCACTACCAAGAGTTAAGTTGTACATAGCTGTCTGTATTCCTACCCCAATGCCATCCTGTATAACATTCTAACTACTTACCCAGTATCTCTGTAATACCTACCCAGGCACTACAAGAGTTAAAGTTGTACTAGCTAGTTCTGTATTCCTACCCACAATGCCATCCGGTATAACATTCTAACTACATTACCAGTGATCTCTGTAATACCTACCCGGCACTACAAGAGTTAAGTTGTACATAGCTGTTTGTATTCCTACCCACAATGCCATCCTGTATAACATTCTAACTACATTACCCAGTGATCTCTGTAATACCTACCCACACTACAAGATTTAAGTTGTACATAGCGGTCTGTATTCCTACCCACAATGCCATCCTGTATAACATTCTAACTACATTACCCAGTGATCTCTGTAATACCTACCCAGGCACACAAGAGTTAAAGTTGTACATAGCTGTCTGTATTCCTCCCCACAATGCCATCCTGTAAACATTCTAACTACATTACCCAGTGACCTGTAATACCTACCCAGGCACTACAAGAGTTAAAGTTGTACAGCTGTCTGTATTCCTACCCACAATGCCATCCTGTATAACATTCTAACTACATTACCCAGCGATCTCTGAATACCTACCCGGCACACAAGAGTTAAAGTTGTACATAGCTGTCTGTATCCTACCCACAATGCCATCCTGTAAACATTCTAACTACATTACCCAGCGATCTCTGTTACCTACCCGGGCACACAAGAGTTAAAGTTGTACATAGCTGTCTGTATTCCTACCCACAATGCCATCCTGTATAACATTTCAACTACATTACGTTTGCACACAGTGATTGGAATATACAAGTTTGCACACAGTGATTGGTATATACAAGTTTGCCCGCATTGATTGGTATATACTTGGTATATACAAATGTGCTCGCAGTGATTGGTACATACAAGTTTGCCTGCACAGTGATTGGTATATACAAGTTTGCCCGCATTGATTGGTATATACGTATCTTCCAATCACTGCAGAGCAAACTTGTATCATACCAATCAGGTCGGCGTGTTTCATTGTGACAAACTGTGTATTACCAAGTCACTGCAGACAAACTTGTATGATCCAATCACGCAGACAAACTTGTATATACCAATCATGCAGACAAACTTGTATGATACCAATCACTGCAGGACAAATCTTGTAATAGTCTGCCCTTGTCGCTTGTTTCAGGTTTCAAATATCAGTAATTTGCGGTCCACATACCAGCTGTAGTTTCTAGCTAACCTCATCTAGAGTAGATTGTTCCTAAAGGAACAGTAAACCCATACAAACACATTTGAAGTCTTTTTCCCTCCGTTTTGTATAGTTTACAGGGAGGTGAGAACGATTATTCTCCCCTCCCTGTGAATAATTTTTTGCTCAGGGGACACTGGAACTTACCTCCGCTCGCAGCCGCTCCTGCTCTAACAACCGCTGTCCCGACCCTGCGCGCTCTCTTAGGTGCATGCGCGCCACTACAAGAGATAGGGCGCACGATCGGGACAGAGCAGCTGTTCTGTGCAGAAGCGGTTGCGAGCGGAGCGAAGGTAAGTTCCCGGTCCCCTGAGCAAAATTTTATTCGCAGGGAGGGTAGAATAATCGTTCTCACCTCCCTGTGAATAATACAAACGGAGGGCAAAGACTTCAAATGTTGAGTTTACAGTTCCTTTAACATCACTAGAATCATCCACATCCCATAGATCATTATAGCCAGAAGGATTAAGGATGAGGCCACAGTAGCGCGTTTTTTGCACGTTTGCACACAAATTTTTTTCGCTTGCGATTGCGCCCACGATTTTCGCTAAAATGGAAATAGCGGGAACGCGAAAATTCCTGCGATTTCCGATGCACATGTGATTGCGCGTCCATTTGCGTTTTAATAACGCATGCGTTCACCATTTTTGGTGCGTTAACGCGTGCGTTTCCATAACGCAAAACGGAAAAAATGAATGCACAAAACGCAAGGCAAAAGGAAAGGCAAAATGCACAAGAATCGTGCACACAATCATGTGCGATAACGCTCGCGATTTTGTGCATGATTCCTGTACGTTGCAGTCTGGCCTCAGCCTTACAAACACCAATTAAACCACGTTATCTGTTCCCATGCAGACACTTGCTCTTGTCCCATCTATAGGTGCAGGTGCAGATAGAAGTTTGTTACTTTGTTCTATGGGACATTGTTACTTTGCTGGTTCTGATCTCTGCTAGTAAAACCAAGGTCAGAACTTTAACCCCTGCCTTTCCAGTACCTCCAGCATTAACTGCTTTTTACCCAGTGATCTCTGCAAAACCTACCCAGGCACTACAAGAGTTTCACTGCTACTCATAGTTAAACCCCATGGATGGCAGCAGGGAATGCTAGGATTTGTAGTTTTCATTTACATCTGTAGGTTACTAGTTCCCTGTCACTGCTACTCACAGTTACACCCCAGGGA
>JAACNH010005417.1:0-20366 GCA_019447015.1 Hymenochirus boettgeri
GGGTTGATTTTAAACGTTAAAGATCTGAGAAATTGTTTGACCTATATAACACCCAATCAGTAAGAACTTACTGTGAGGTGCGTACCACACGTGTGAGCGCATTTGGGGGCATGGGGCAAGGGTCCGATCCGCGAGGCACAATGTGCACGAATTCGGAACGTTTTGGGCGATATGGGCCGTATGTGGGCAGGCACTTTTCAGTCGTAATGGTCGTTTGTTTCGTTTGGTTGGGATGGATTTGCATTGCGATGATTAATCGGTGGGGTGGATCTCTGAATAAATGAATGACAGTTTTGGCGATATTGCCGATACAAGTTAAAGTGCCTAAACATGGATGGGCCAATTCCAATTATCAGGCGGACGAAACGTTTGTTTAGTACATAACATGCGGTCATGGGTCGCGGGGGGTCCAACAATCGGTAACAGTGTACGAACCTTAAGGAAATTCCAAGGGTGAGTGTGTATTCTGGAAGAAGAAGATTGTTAGAACCTGAAATTCAGCTCACTAATGTCAACAGCCTGGGAATAGCAAGGGATATAAATTATATAAATAGATTTTTCAAAAATGGAAGATAATATATGTAGAATAGGTTAGTTGTAGTGTGCATAATACAAAACTAACAGGGTTATCAATAAAAGGTCTTATCGTTAAAAATGGTGCTAATTTTGCCCCAACATCAGATATTATTTAAAATTTGAAAATCTAACATCTGATGGATGGGCAAAATAACACCATTTTTAAAAGATAAGAATTTTTAGTGAATAACCCTGTTAAGAATTTTAAAAATAATTATATTTTCCGCTAAAACTTTCCCTTTATGTGCAATGTAATAAGCCTCCATTTTCATTTGCTATACAGCTGATTTATTCCTTTATTGGTTTTGCCTGTCATGGGGTGAGGACATTTTAAAGAGCTTGAGACATTTTTTGAGACTGAGAATTTTTAAAAGGAGTTTTTTTTTAAAGAGAGCCTTGTAATAATCTAGTGCACTCCAGCTTCCTTTAACAAGTGGTGTTTATTAAACAAAGGGATGTTACCGGTACCCATGGTGTTGGTGTACCTTCTTATTTTTTATTTTTTAGCCATTATCTTTGGTTTCTTCTTGGTTTTTTTTTTTCCCTTCCTTTCACCCAAATAATATTTGAATATAGTTAAAATAAATTATCGACCTCATTTTAAGTTTTTTTCAGAAATCTGATGTCCAAGGTTCTCACTATGATTCAGCCACAAGAGCCTCCTTCAACCAGACACGAAAACTATGAGGAAAAGGGAAATGTTTCAATTGAGCTCTAGGCTAGCACTAGCACAACAAATACCAAAGAGCCCAAGAGTACTCCACTACAGCAACAATTAAACCTACTTTATATAAAAAGTTAAACATAATTAAATTTTATTCCAAATGCTTTAAATCACACATTCAGGGAACTGCTATCTATATAAACAAATGTGAAACCATATTCTATGTACAGTTCATATATACGGAATACAAAATTATTAAAAAGATGTCTAAAAAGAATTCCTCTGCCACCGTATAAAATTGTATGGAGTAATTTCCTAATCACTTATCATAGAGAAAATAAAATGGATAAACACAAAGGACACCTGGGTACTCTTTACCTATGGTACTCATCACATATAAAGAAGCTTCTAAAATGAGTTTACAACGAAATCATACAATTTTCTATAAGAAATAATTTATAAATCAGAGGAATCAAACAGCATTAGATTTATAAAATCATTCCTTTTCTTCTGTCTTTGTTTTTTAAAGGTGCTTTGCTTAATATATTATTCATTTATGGATAATCCAAATAAATCATAACTGGACCCCGATATTCCTTAACCGGTGCGGTGGAGATTACCCTTTAACATATCCCTTTAAACATAAAAGTGGTCGGTTAGCAGAATATTCCTGGAGGAAGTAAGCAACCGCTGTGTTTGGGTATAAGAAGTAGTTGATATCAAAATTGTAGTTAGGCTGCTACTTTCAATGTTAAATTATCCATTAGCGCCTAGCAACATCTCCCATTATTACCTGAACTATACCTTTTGTATCTTTTTTTTTGTGTTTTTGTTCATTATTCTCATCTCTTTCTCTGTTACAATTGTTTTGACACGGGACACTAGCTGGGACTTTTTCGATAAAAACATGATTTTATTAAAAAATAAATAAATAGGATACTAGTAGTGAAATTCCATAGAAAAAAGAAACTGCACAAACAAAACAAGTGGATTTTGAGGAAAACCAATTGACCTAGTGAAAAGGTTCAATGAATGAAGGCACTCAAAATGTTTAATTGAGGGGTTATTAAAAAAGTAGCCGTAATCCCAAGAGATGATTACTTTTAAAACAAGAAGATATCCCAAAAAGGAGGAAAGTGAAGAATAACCACAAGATCGAGTCTATGATTACCACCAGGCCCGATTGCCCATCGTTAGATAAGAAAAACAAACGCTGAGCTCGGGTCGCAGAAATATATTGTGGTGTGTACCCAGCCTTAGCATTGGTTGTACAATTGATGTCAAATTTATCTTGAATTTCCAAAAATAACAGACAAGAGGGTTATAATACCATTTGTTAATAGATTGCCTATTTGCATCCTGTGGCAAATTAAACTAACGTTCTGGTACAGTAATGCACTAGTATGTTTGCCTCTGCAGCTCAGTCTGATAGATCCTTTTATGTAGTATAGGGAGCTCTGTACATATTTCCAACACACCTGCCAAAACCCGAACTTTACAATGAGCATTTAGAAAACTTTCTTTCCTGCCTGTTTGTATTCTTATTTGCTTCCATTGCACAAAGAAAGAAAGAAAAACACAGGATATAAATGTTAACCTCTCATCTATAGGGCATCTATACCGAAAAAAAAAATAGATTATTTAAATGACCATAACTGGAACTATAATTCTTCCCAACAACCACTGTTATCATTTTTTTTGGTTATCTGCCCCCTATTCTTTAGATATCCAATCTAAACTTCTTTATTTCAGCTGTCAATTCAAGTTCCATTCTGCTCAAAAAATATTCTTCTGTGAGTAGATTTACAGTAGCTGGAATGGTGGATGGAGTTTTGACAGTTGGATATTGCTGTGTGTGAGGCTTTAACGTTGGTTGTGCGGAAAAAAGTCAGGTCGGATTTGATAGTGGAGTGGTTAAAAAAGAGGAGGGGGGATACTGCTTGGCCCAAACAAATGGGGCTGGATTGGAAGGCATTCCAGTAACAACACGCAAATCAGAGTACGTGCTACTTACATGTATTCAATTATAGATAGTTGAGCAAAGTGATTTGTTTTCAGGATAATGTCCCTTTAAATGCATGTCAGTATTGTGTATGATTTTTATATGTATTTGCATTGCAAACATAAAAAAATAATCCCTTAGTCTAAATTATTTAAGGAACCTGCAATGCTAATATAAAGTGTTATTAAAAAATGGAAAATGGGACATTGTAGAAAAAAACAGTAAAAAAAATTATGGTACATATGTGCACCTCTTCTCTAGGCTCTACAACTCCACTGCCTTCATCTAAAGGTGCCTCATACACCTAAAGTTTACTTACCCCGACCGAGCGCTCACCCGATGCTTCCTTCGGATCCTGCCGGAACCGCTTCTCCTGATCTTAAATTTGACGACAATGCGATCGCAAAACTGAATGGGGAATTTGCGATCACATATCGGTACGAATGTAAGATCAGGAAGAAGCGGTGCCGGCCAGCATCGATTAACATAGCGTGTGACGGGCTCGGTCGGGGGGTAAGGTAAGTAAACAAATCTTATAGAGTAGGGCACCTTTATTGGCCAGCACAACGGAGAAGATTGTCTGTTCCAGTCCGTAGCATCTATTTAGCTAAATGGGCTGCTCAGGCTAAGGAGGACTCAATTGAAAGAGTTTTAATCGACTTCTTTTTTTTAGTAATGTATATGGAGAATTAAAAAAATAACCCTCTCCCTCAGCGTGCCTAGGATGACACCAACCTAAAAAGCATACTCAAGAGGCAAAACACACGCAGAAATCATCTTTACAAACATGCTTCTTTCGGTCAGGTGTTCTCCAGATGTTAGAGAGTTAGCCTTCATTGACACTATAACATCCTGTAAAATGAACAATAATGCATATATTTCATGTGATGTGTGCATTTTTTTAAGTTTTATTTTATTGTTTACTGTTTGTTTTTCTTGACAAAAAAAAAACCCTCACAACTATTAATTGTGGAAAATCGCACAACAACCAGTAAGCATTAGTATGTGGTTTCACACAGGACATGAGTTGGTGTCCGGTTGGTGTCCTGCAAAGCTTAATAATGCATGCAGCTGTTCGTTGTTGCAGTCCTGTTCAACACAACCCACCGGTGGGAACAGGGAAAATTAATTAGTATAGAGAAATTATGATTCTACAGAAATATGTTCTACAACATTCAAAAATGGGCCATAGTGTGAACCCGCCCTTGGGTACTGCAAACTGATGGGAGAGGAGTTTAATCCTTAAAAGGGTCCTATAACACATACAAGAATACCGGGAATTACAGCCACCTCAGTGCATACAGCCGAAGATTCAAAGCTTCTGATGCCTGTACACAATCCAAGGCATCCTTCCTCGTCCTTTCGTGCCCGCTCTGCTTATAACCTCCGACGCCGTGCCTGGTTCGCACATGCGCAATCGTCTTCCGGTAGGCGGGATAACTTGCCCTGCCTCCATCTTCCATTCAGCACAATGGGAACTTAAGATTACGTTCCAATGACTGCAACTCCAATGCTGTGTTGTTGCCATGCATGGCCAGAAACGGACAGAGCGAAGTTCGGAAATAGCGGCACAAGGAGAGCGGCCCACCAGGTTCACATATAGACATGGGGCACTGCAGTCCCTGAACTACACAGCCCAAATGTCGAGGGGAGACTAGCGGCATGGTGGTCCGGGGTTGTGGGGTTCAGCAATGCCAGAACTACCAGTTCCTCTCTTATGCTCATTCTGGTTATTGGCGAGGGCAGCCCGTAACTGAATTGATTACAACACCGATGGTAAGTGATTTCAAGCCACAATACTTTAAGCACCAGATGAGTTGGCAGAGAGGATGATGGAGTGGAGTGCCACAAGCTGCAATGTGATTTGGGTGAAGAGGACACACAGATGGGTTCAGAGGGGGATTGCTGGGAGGGGAGTGCCACAAACTGCAAGGAGGGTTCAGGTGGGTGTGGCGCAGAGAAATCGTGAATATGGCATGTGTGATGCACAGTGATGTGAAAGGACCTGACAGCCACAGGAGGAGGCACACCCCCAGAAAGAGCAGAACTTCCCCAGGCTCACGGCATAGGAACAGAGGGATTTTTGGAGACAGAGAAAAAAGGTACGAGGGAGGACTTGGGGAAAGGTGTTACTTTGTGATTTCATATTTTAAAAAACAAAAAGTGTTTTCACATGGAGGATACCCTTTAAAGTGCATGTCCATCCCACAAAACTAAAGTGTCCCCCAATGCTGGCCCCAAGGCTGTAGTGGTTATTTAAACATCCGTTACCTTACTGCTCCAAATGGTTCCGGTGTGTAATTCGGTCCAACAAGTCCAGAAATGAAGAGTAGGAGCCTGTCTGTGAAAGTTTCCGCCTTCTTTTAACTGTCCCTCTTGAGAGGTTTCATGGCTTGCTCATTGAGCCCTTTCCCGCCCCCCCCCTTTCCTCTCGATACCTGTTTTCTGCCACTGTGCATTAAAGTTATTTTTCAGTGTAGTGTAGTAGTCAGTCTGTGATTGTCTGCCTGTCAAAACACGAGTAAATAGATGCTTCCATAGTGAGTAGTTCACTTTGTTTTTCAGTATATCAAGTTATGTGCAATTTAGGGTTAAATTTGCTCTGTGTTACTTAGCATTGTCTAAAGCTAGTACACACACTTTAAGTGCGAAAAGGCCTGATACCATATCAGGGCTATATCAAGAGTTGCTGTCAGCGGCTTTCCTGAACGTTTGGGTCCAAAAATTTCCCTTGGCAGCGGTGGACACCCGTCGGGGGGGTAGATCCCAGTTCCGAATGTTATCCCTATGCTGTGTGTGTGTACCTAACTTCATCAGGCGTTATCGTCAGTGGTGTGAAGCGGTTTCCCAAAAAAAGTGGCGTGGCACCGAACGTTCGGCAAGCAAAGTTCGGGGAAAGAAAACAAAGCTTCCCTGGGCCGCGAGTAGAAGTTAACGACAAATTTCCCTGAAGGGAATGGTCCGAATGTTTCCCCTATGCTGTGCGTGGGACTGTGGGTATCCTTATCTTTGAAAAATGACAAAACAGGATCTTGCAAGATCCTGCTTGTCCTCCTCAAAAATCTTTCTTGTGGTACACACATTATGGTGTATTGTGTTGAGGGGTGCAGGGTAAATGTGGGTATGTGGGTAATAAAAATACATGTTAAAATACAAAAACAACCAGTTTGATAAATTAACAACAGTTGATGCGATTATATTGCACTTTCAGCTTGAAAAATTTGCACACCACATCATATGGATCAACAGTTAGGCAGGAAATGAGGATCATTGCTAGAGGGTGGGACTGGATGACGATGTCTTTATTCAACTTCAAAATACTATTAACTACTAACATACACTGTTTATCAGGGCATTTAAAGCATTGTGAAGTGTGGAACAAAGACCATGTGATCTTCTTGTGATGCAGCGGAGTGCAAGTACCCATATGGTTTAAATCCACATGATTATACTTTAAAAAGTATAATAAAAATACAAAATAAATGATTTAGCAGTTAGCTTTTAAGCATATGATCTTATACAAAACATTTTCTGTCTCTGGGACTGTAATCTGATTATATTTAGCTATATTGAAAATATCCCCAGGCTTAATGAGTTTTCTGTGGAAAACACGGAGCACATCCCTCCCTGCTCCCCTTCCTAATATTATTGCAGATCATAGTCCAAGACACACCCAAGTATCAAATTCCTTTTATTTAACTCCATGATCCAGACAGGTGCAGCAGAACATTTGCTACCTGCAAGGCAATGAAATCATGGATTTTAAACTTGGCACAGGTACAAAAAAAGGGGATTCTTCCCTGCCATGCCAAACCTTTTCCTAAACTAACACAGAATTGGCAAAACTAACACTTATTACCTTCCAACCAACGAGAGTGTACTACAACCGTTATCAGTTCCCTAACCTAAACAGAGGTAATACTAACCATATTAGTTCCTAAACCTAACACAGAGGTGTACTTACTAACCATATTACCTTTCCTAAACTACACAGAGTGGTATCAACCTTTTACTCTAAACCAAGATATATACCTTATTATTCCTAAACCTACACAGAGAGTAGTTACTAACCAATATTACTTTTCCTAACCTACACAGAGGTACTACTAACCATATTTGCCTAACCTAACACAGAGTGTACTATAACCTTATATTCTTACTACACATACTTATAGTACTTTCTAACAAAACAGAGTGTATTTAATAACCTTATTTACTTTTCTTAACCTAACACAGAGTGTACTACCTAACCATATTACTTGTCCTAACCTAAAACGAGTGTCTACTTAACCTTATTACTTTTCTAACCTAAAACACAGAGTGTATACTACTAACATATACTTTCCAACCTAACACCAGAGTGTTCTATTTTACTCCCGAGCATACTAACCATATACTTTCCTAAACCTAACACGAGTGTACTAAACCATAGTTATTCATACAATAAATCTTCTAACAATAGTCCTAACAAGAGTGTATTATAACTATTACTACTTTCCTAACCAAACTCAGAGGGTACTACGATAACCTTAATACTTTCCTAACTAACACGAGACGGATACTAACCATATTACTTTCCTAAACCTAAAACACGAGTGTACTACGAACATTTATTCTACTTTTCTAAACCATAAACACAGAGTGTACTACTAACCATATACTTTCCTAACAGAGTTGTACACTAAACCTATATATTAATCTTCTAACCTAACACAGAGTGTATAGCTAACCCCATATACTCCAAACCTACACAGAGGTGTACTACCTAACCATATTACTTTCCTAACACTAAAACAGAGGTTGGTACTACTAAACCATATTCTTTCTAACCTAAAACAGAGTGTACTTAATAACTGGACTTCTTTCTAACCCTAAAACAACAGAGTTACTAACGTAACCTTAACATTTTCCCTAACCCTAACACAGAGTGTACTACTAACCATATTAGTTTCCTAACCTAAAACAGAGTGGACTACTAACCTTTATTTATTTGTCAAACTAACACAGAGTGTACTACTAATCCTTAACATTTTCCTAACCAAACAACAGAGGTGTACTACTACCTTATTACTTTCACAACCCAACACAAGAGTTGTATACTAACCTAGTACTTTCTACTAACACAGCGTGACTAGTAACCATTATGACTTCTATCCCAACCACAGAGTGTACTACTAACCTTAACATTTCCGAACCTAACAACAGGCGGTACTACCTAACCTTTACTTTTCTACTGACAGAGAGAATGTACTACTAACCATAGTGCTTCCAACCCCACCCAGGAGTGATACTACTAACCTTATTACTTATTAACCTAACACAGAGGGAGTTGTTACTACTAATCATATTACTTTCATAACCAACAACAGAGTGTACTAACTAACCTTAACATTTTCCTAACAAACACAGAGAGTACTACTAACTTATTACGTTTCAACCTAACACAGAGTGTACTTACTACCATATTATCTTTCCTACCAACCGTGTACTTACTCAACCTAGAACCATTTTACCTAACTAACACAGTGTATACTAAACATAACATTTTTACTAACCTAAACAGAGGTGTACTACTAACACTGTATTACTTTTCAACCTAACACAGAGGTACTATAACCATATACTTTCCTACCCAAACAGAAGTGTTACTACTAACCTTATTATATTCCTAACCCTACACAGAGTGTATACTAACCTTATTACACTTCCTAACATCACCAGAGTGTTAGTACTAACCTAAACATTTTCCTAACTAACAAGAGTGCACTACTACCCAATACTTTCCGACCTAACACAGAGGTGTTAGACTATAACATATTACTTTCCTATCCCAACACAGAGTGTACTACTAACCTTATACTTTTCTAACCTAAACAGAAGTGTACTTACAACCATATTACTTCCTAACCAACACAGAGTGGTAACTACTAAACAAATTACTTTTCAACCTAACACAGAGTGTACACTAACCATATTACTTCCCTATGCACAACACCAGAGGTACTACTAACCTATTACCTCCTAACATCACAGAGTGTACTACTAACCTAACATTTTCCAACCTAAACACTATGTACTACTAAAAAACCTTATTACTTTCTAAACCTAGCACAGAGTGTACTACGTAACCATTATTACTTTCCTAACCTAACACAGAGTGTACTACTAACTTATACTTTTTCAAACCTACACCAGAGTGTACTTACTAACCTTATTTCTGTCCTAAACCTACCACGAGTGTACTACTAACCTTATTACTTTCCTAACCCAACACAGAGTGTAATACTAACATTCATTACTTTTCAAACCTAAACAGAGTGTACTACAACCACTATTACTTTCCTATCCCAACACAGAGTGTGTACTGACTAACCTTATTTATATTCCTAACCTAACCAGAGTGTACTACTAACCTTATTACATTCTAGCCTCACAGAGGTACTACTAACCTACATGTTCCTAAACCTAAACATAGGGGTACCCGTACTAATAACCTTATTACTTTCCTAACTAATACAGAGGGTACTACAAACCTTATTACTTTCTAACCTAACACAGGAGTGTACTTACTAACCTTATACTTTTCTAACCTAACCACAGATTGTACACTAACAGTATTGACTTTCCGAAACCTAACAGGTGTACTACTAACTTATTACTTTTATCTAACCTAACACGAGTTGTCTAACATTTTCGAACCTAAACAGACTCTAACTTATTTTCTAACCTAACACGAGTTGTACTACTAACTTATGTCTTTCCAACCAACACCAGATGTCTAGAAGTATTATTTTAACTAACGGTTAACCATTATTAGACTTTCCATAACCCAACACAGAGTACATAAGAGAGAGGTTAATTTTAACTAACACTAGTAGTGACATAACTAGCACAACTTAACTGTTCCAATATACCTCCAACAAGCGAAGTGTACTACTAACCTTATTAACTTTTTCTAACCCCACACGAGCCAGAGTGTATTGTACTATATACCTTATTATTTCTTCTACCAACACAGAGTTACGTAACCAGTGATGCTGTTACCCACTGAGTGTGTACTACTAACCTAACATTTTTCCTAACCAAACACGAGTGTACTTGTATTGGCTACAACATTTGTATTACTTTTCTAACCCTAGCACGTGTAATTATACTAACCATATTTACTTCACTAACCCCAACCCCAGTGTACTGTACTAAACCCTTTAAATTTCCAACTCGCACTCTAAACACAGTGTGTGTCTACTTAACCTTAACATTTTCCTAAACCTTAACACAGGAGGAGGAGTGACTGACTAAACTCGAGACTGGCTAACCTAACACAAGGGGGAGTGGGGGGAGGGAGGGGTAGGGGGGGGGGGGTGGGGAGGTGACGTGTGGACACAAACCATGGGAGGACTTTTACCTTTTCTCTAACCCAACACAGAGTGTACATCGACTAACCTGTATTATTTATTCCTAACCTACACAGAGTTTTGTGTGTACTACTAACCTTTATTACTTTATAAGCTAAAGATATCGGACTAATAACACTTATATTTCAAAGGCCAAACACAGAGGGTACTACTTAATTTTAGTTACTTTCCTAACCCAACACAGAATGTTACTAACCTATTAATTTCCTAACGTTACAGACGTTGCTTATAACCTTATTACTTTCACAACCTAACACAGAGTATACTACTAATTCTGATACTTTCTTAACCTAACAGCAGTTACTAATACCTTATTTACTTTCTACAACCCTACAGAGTGTGTACTACTAACCGTATTATCTTCCCTACCCAACACCAGAGTGTACTACTAACCTTATAACTTTTCTAACTCAACTGAGTGTACTCACTCTAACCTATACTTCCTAAACCTCACAGAGTGTACTACTAACCCTTAACATTTTCCTAACTAACAACAGTGTGTACTAATAACCTTAAATTTCTAACTTACCACAGAGTTGTACTACTAACCTTATTACTTTTTTAACCAACACAGAGGGTACGAACTAACCCGCACATTTCCTAAAACCACAGAGTGTACTACAACATATTACTTTCCTAAACCCAAACACGTGTAATACACCTTAAATTTTCCAACTAACAACAGTGTTACTACTCAACCTCCTAACATTTTCCTGAACGAACACAGAGTGTACTACTAACCTATCTTTTCTACTAACACAGAGTGTACTACTAACCTATTATCTTTCGAACCTAAACACAGATGTAACACTAACCGTATTTTACTTTCAAACCTACACAGAGTGTATACTAACCTTATACTTTTCTAACACTAACACAGAGGTACTACTAACATTAACATTTTTCTAACCTAACACACGTGTACTACAACCTACTTTCTTACCTAACCAACACAGAGTGTGTACTACTAACCTTTATTACTTCCTAACCCCAACCAACAGAGTTTACTACTAACCTTATTACATTTCTAACAAGTTAAAACAGAGTGTACTATGAACCATATTACTTCTATACCCAACACAAGAGTGTACTACTAACCGTAACATTTTCCTTAACCTAACACGAGTGTACTACTAACCTTTATTATTTTATAACCTAACACAGGTACTACTAACCATATTGCTTTCCAAACCCAACACAGGTTGTACTACTAACCTTTAACATGTTTCCTAACTACAGAGTGTAATTACTAAACCTTGATTTACTGTTCGAACCTAGCACAGGGTGTAACTAATACCATATTACTTTCCTAACCCAACACAGTGTACTTTACTAACCTAACATTTTTAACCTAACACAGTAGTTATACTAACCTTAACATTTTCCAAACCAGACACAGAGTGTACTACTAACCGTTATACTTTTTAACCTAACACAGAGTGTACTACTAAACCATATTAGCTTTACTAACCAAACACGAGTGTACTACTAACATTATGATATTCCTAACCCTCACAGAGTGTACTACTACACCTTATACTTTTCGTAAACTTAACACATATCGGACTAATAACCTTATGATTTCTCTAAGCACAACACAGAGTTGTAACTTACTATTTATTACTGTCCTAAACCCAACACAGAATGTACTAACCTTATTAATTTCCTAAACGTACAGATGAGGCTCTAACCTATATCTAAGTCCACTAACCACAGAGTATATATACTAATCTTATACTTTCTTAACCTAAACAGGTTGTAACTATAACTCTATTACTTTCTAACCTACTACAGCAGTGTCCTACTAACCGTATTATTTCCAACCCACACAGAGTGTAGACTAACCTTATTACTTTTTAACCTAATGAGGTTACTATAAACCTTATTACCATTCTAACCCCACAGAGTGTACTACTACCTTAACATGTTTCAGACCTAACACAGTGTATCTGAAGCGCTTAAATTTTCAACCTAACAAGGAGTGTACACTACTAACACTTATTACTTTTTTTAACCCACACAAGAGGGTTACTACTAACCCTAACTATTTTCTTAACTACACATGAGTACTATAACCATATTAATTTCCTAACCCAACACGTGTACTACTTAACCCTATTAACATTTTCCTAAACCGAACCAGTGTTACTCTAACCATTAACATTTTTCCTAACATAACACAGAGTGTACTACTAAACCGTATTACTTTTCTAACAACACAGAGTGTATAATAAACCATATTATTGTCTAACCCAACAACAAGAGTGGACTACTAACCTTATTTATATTCCTAACCCTACACAGAGTGTTTTACTACTAACCTATACCTTTCATACCTCACAGAGTGTACTACTAACTTAAATTTTCCTCACCTAACACATAGCGTACTACTTACCTTCTGACTTTATAACCTTAACACAGAGTAGTGTATACTAACCTTATATACTTTTCCAACCTAACACAGAGTATAATACAATCTTATTACTTTCTTAACAACGAGTGTACTAAACCTTATTACTTCTAACCTACAAGAGTGTACTACTAACCGGATATTATTTCCCAACCAACACAGAGTGTACTACTATACCTATTTACTTTCTAACCGATAATGAGTGTACTACTAAACATATTACGTTACTAACCAACACAGGTTGTACTCCTAACCCTAAACATTCCTAACACACATATCAACAGAGGTGGACTACTAAACATCTATTACTTTTTCTAACCTAAAAACAGATGTACTACTAACCTTATACTTTTCTACTAACCAGAGTGTACTACTAACCTTAACATTTTACCTAACCTAACCACAGCGAGTGTACTACTAACATCATTACTTTTCTAACCAAACACAGCAGGTACTACAACCATAGTAACTTTCTAACCCGAACCCCACACAGAGTGTTGTCCTACTAACCTTAACATTTCCTACCTAACAACGAGGAGTCTCATACTAATCTTATATTACTTTTCGAACCTAACACAGAGTGTTACTAATAACCATATTACTTCTAACCCAACACAGTGTAACTACTAACCATATATACTTTCCTATCCACACAGAGCAGAGTGTACTACTACCTTAACCTTAACATTTTCCCTAACCTAACACAGAGGTACTACTAAACCTTAGTTACTTTTCTAAACCTAACACAGAGTGTACTACAACCATATTACTTTCCTAACCAACAAAGAAGGTACTACTAATCTTAACATTTTCCTAACCTTAACCACAGAGAGTAACTACTAACCTTTATTACTTTTCTAACCTAACACAGAGTGTACATACTAACCAATTACTTTCCTACCAACACAGGTGTACTTACTGAACCTTATTATATTCCTAACCCTACATAGGTGTACTACTAACACTTAACTTTTCTTAAACTAACACTATCGGAATAATAACTTATTATTCCTAAGCCAAAACAAAGTGTATACTAATTTTATTACTTACTAACCCAACACAGAATGTACTAACCTTATTAATTTCCTACGTTTACAGGAGGTCTTCTAACCATTATTACTTTCCGTAACCTAACACAGAGTATTACTGACTATCTTATTACTTTTAATCATTAACAGATGTGTACTAATACCTTATTACTTTCCTAACATACTACAGAGTGTATCTAACGTATTATTATTTTCCTAAACCAACACGAGGTACTACTAAACCTTATTACTTTCTAACCTAACGGAGTGGTGGACTTTACTAACCTTATTACTTCTACCTAACTGAGTGTACTACTAACCCATATTACTTTACTAACCAACACGAGTGACTAATAACCTAACATTTTCCTAAAACCTAACACAGAGGCGTACTACTAACCTTGATTACTTTTCTAACCTAAACCAAGAAAGTATACTACCCTTAACATTTCCGTAACCTAACACAGAGTGTACTACTAACCCCCCCCCCTTTATTTTTTTAACTTTTCTAACCTAACAGAGGACTCTAACCTTATTATTTCCAACTACACACAGAATGTACTAATAACCTTATTACTTTTCTAACCGAACAAAGATTGGGGACCAATAAACCTTATAGTTTCCTAACCAAACCAGAGTTTACTACTAACTTTATTACTGTCTACCCAACACGGAGGTACTAACCTTATTGCTTCTATAACCTAACGGAGTGCACTGAATAACCGATCACTTTCCTAACCACTACAGCAGTTGTACTAAAACCTTATTACTTTCCTAACTACTACAGAGTGTATACTAACCGTATTTTTTTCCTAACCCAAACACAAGTGTACTACTAAACCTTATTTACTTTTTAACCTAAAACAGTAAAAAGGGCGGGGGGTTGGGGGGGTGCCGGGGGAGGGGGTAGCGGGCGGGTGGTCGCGACCAACTGCTGCGGCCCTTCCGGCAGCCCCTCTAGCTCCCGTTCCGAGATTGCCGGCGAACGGGGAACGGGTTGGGAGGGGCTGCTGGGAAGCGGCGGGGGGTCGCGACCCGCTGCCGCAGCGGGGGGGTGTGGGCGGGGGGGTGGGGTATGCCCCGTTCACCTTAGGGAGCGGCGTCGGGAAGGGATTTTTAAGTCCCTTCGCGGCGATACTATATGTATCGCCGCGAAGGGGCTTAATAAAATTACCGCAGCACATCGCGGCCACGATAGGTATCGCGGGAATAGCGCTCGCCGTTATAAATACGGCGACAGCGCTATTTTCGCATGGGCGCGATGTGCGGGCTGGTGAATTTTTTTGCGCTAACATCGTTCCTTTATAAATTGCCCCATAGTGTACTACTAACCTTATTACTTTTTCTAACCAACATAGAGGTATACTAACTTAACATTTTCCTAACCTAATACAGAGTGTACTACTAACCTTATTACTTTCTAACCAACACAAAAGTGTACTACTACCTTATTACTTTTTAACCTAACAACAGATTGTAACCACTAACCGTATTACTTTCCTAAACCTACACAGAGGTGTACTACTAACCTTATTACTTTTCTAACCTAACATAGAGTGTACTACTAACCTTAACATTTTCCTAACCTAATACAGAGTGTACTACTAACCTTATTATTTTCTAACCATAACACAGAGTGTACTACTACACCTTATTACTTTTAACCTAACAACAGATGTACACTAACCGTAACTTTCCTAAACCTACACAGAGTGTACCACTACACCTTATTACTTTTCTAACCTAACAACAGAGTGTACTACTAACCTTAACATTTTCCTAACTAAACAGAGTGTACTACTACCATATTAACTTTCCTAACCTAACACAGAGTGTATACTAACCTTATTACTTTTCAAACAACACAGAGTGTACTACTAAACTAACATTTTCTAACCAACACAAAGTGTATACTAACCTTATTACTTTCCTAACCCTACACGAGTGTACTACTAACCTTATATCTTTCTAACCAACACAAAGTGTAATTAACCATATTACTTCCTATCCACAACACAGAGTGTACTACTAACTTAACATTTTCCTAACTAACACAGAGTGTACTACTAACCTTATTTAACTTTCTAACCTAACAAGAGTGTACTATTAACCATATTACTTTCCTAACCAACACAGAGGTATACTAATTTTAACATTTTCCTAACCTAACACAGAGAGTATATAACCTATTACTTTTCTAACCTAACACAGAGTGTACTACTAACCATTACTTTCCTAACCCAACACAGAGTGTACTACTAACCTTATTATATTCCTAACCCTACACAGAGTTATATACCTAACTTTTCTAACTAACACATATCGACTAATAAACCTTATTTTTTCCTAAGCCAACACAGAGTGTACTACTAATTTTATTACTTTCCTAACCCAACACAGAATGTACTAACCTTATTAATTTCCTAACGTTACAGAGAGTGCTTCAACTTATTACTTTCCTAACCTAACACAGAGTATATACTAACTTATTACTTTCTACATCTAACAGAGTGTACTAAAACCTTATTACTTTCCTAACCTACTACAGAGTGTATTACTAACGTATTATTTCCAAACCCAAACAGAGGATTAAACCTTATACTTTTCTAACCTAACTGAGGTGTACTACTAACCTTATTACTTTTCTAAACTAATGAGTGTACTACTAACCATTATTACTTTCCTAACCCAACACAGAGTGTACTACTAACCACTAACATTTTCCTAACCTAACACAGAGTGTACTTACTACCTTATTACTTTTTAACCTACACAGAGAGTACTACCTAAACCCCTACATTTTCCTAACCTAACACAGAGTGTACTACTAACCTTATTACTTTTTCTAACCAACACAGAGTGTACTACTAACCTTATTACCTTTTTAAACCTAACACAGAGTGTGTACTAACCTTAATACTTTCCTAAAACCTACAGAGTGTACTACTAACCTTATTACTTTTCTAACCTACACAGCGTGTACTACTAACCTTATTACTTTCTAACCTAAACAGAGTGTACTACCTAACCTTATTATTTCTAACCTAAACACAGAGTGTACTACAACTTATTACTTTTAACCTAAACAAGATGGGACTAATAACCTTATAGTTTCCTAAACCAACACGAGTGTACTACTAACTTTATACTTTCCTACCTAACACAGGAGACCATGAACTAAACCTATTGCTTTCTTAACCTAACGAGTGCACTTACATAACCTTATCCACTCCTAACCTACACAGAGTGTTACTAATAACCTTATTATTCTAACCTAACACAGAGTGTATCTAACCTATTACTTTTTCCTAACCCAACACAGAGTGTACTACTAACTATATTACTTTTCTAACCTAACTGCGTTACTACTAACCTATATTATTCCTAACCCAACACAGAAGTGTACTACTAACCTCTAACATTTTCTACTTACACACGAGTGTAACTACTAAACCGAAACATTTCCTAACCAACACAGAGTGTACTTACTAACCTTATTACTTTCTAACTAAACACAGAGTGTACTACAACTTTACTTTACTAACATCCTACCAAAGTACTACTAACCTTATACTTTCTAACCTACACAGAGTGTACTACTAACCTATTACTTTTATAACACTTAACCAACGAGTGTATTACTACTATTACTTTCCTAACACACAGAGTGTACTACTATACCTTATTACTTCTAACCCATACCTCAGAATGTACTACTAACCTTATACTTTCCTAACCTACAGAGTGTAATACTAACCGTATTATTTTCCTAACCTAACACAGAATGTACTACTAAACCTTATTACTTTTCTAACCTAACAAAGATTGACTAAAACCTTATTACTCCTAACCCAACACGAGTGTTCTAACCTTATTCTTTCTTAACCTAACAGAGTGCACTAATAAACCTTATCATCTTTCCTAACCTAACAGAGTGTTACTAAAACCTTATATTTCCTAACCACACCACAGAGTGTACTACTAATTTATTTACTTCTAACTTAACACAGAGTGGTAAGACTAAACCTTATTACTTTCCTTACCTAACACAGATGTATACTAACTATATTACTTTCCAACCCAACCGAGTGTACTACTACCATTATTTTCCTAACCCAACCACAGAGTGTACTACTACCTATTACTTTCCTAACCTAACACAGATTGTACTACTAACTATATACTTTCCTAACCCAACAGAGTGTACTACTAACCTTATTATTTCCCTAACCCAACACAGAGTGTATTACTACCTATTATTTCTAACCTAACACAGATGGACTAATAACCTTATTTATTTTCCTAACCCAACACAGAGTGTACTACTAAACTCTATTACTTTTCTAACCCAAACACAGAGTGTACTAACCTTATTACTTTCCTAACATACAGAGTGTACTTCTAACCTTATTACTTTCCTAACCTAACACAGAGTATACTACTAACCGTATTACTTTTTAACCTAACAGAGTGTAATAATAAACTTTATTACTTTCCTTACCTAACACAGATTGTACTAATAACCTATATTATTTTTAATAACCAACACAGAGTGTACTACTAACCTTTATTTTTCCTTACCTAACACAGATTGTACTACTAACTATATTACTTTCCTAACCAACAGAGTGTACTACTAACCTTACTATTTTCCTAATCCAACACAGAGTGTACTACTAACCTTATTTTTTTCCCAACACAGTGTACTACTAACCTTATTATTTTCCTAACCTAACACAGTGTACACTATAACCTTATTACTTTCCTTACCTAACACAGATTGTACTACTAACTATATTATTCCTAACCCAACAGAGTGTACTACTAACCTTATTATTTTCCTAACCAACACAGAGGTGATTACTAAACCTTATTACTTTTCAACCTAACACAGATTGGACTAATAACCTTATTATATTCCTAACCCAACACAGAGTGGTACTACTAACTTTATTACTTTTCTAACCCAACACAGAGTGTCTACTAACCTTATTACTTTCCTAACATTACAGAGTGTACTTCTAACCTTATACTTTCCTAACCTAACACAGAGTATACTACTATCCGTATTTTTTTTTTAACCTAACAGAGTGTACTAATAACTTTATTACTTTTTAACCTAACCAGATTGTACTAATAACTTATTATTTAATAACCCAACACAGAGTGTACTACTAACCTTATTACTTTTCTAACTTAACACAGAGTGTAATAATAACCTTATTACTTTCCTTACCTAACACAGATTGTACTACTAAACTATATTACTTTCTAACCCAACAGAGTGTACTACTAACCTTATTATTTTCCTAACCAACACAGAGTGTACTACTAACCTTATTATTTTCCCAACACAGTGTGACTACAACCTTATTATTTTCCTAACCTAACACAGAGTGTACTACTAACCTTATTTTCCTTACCTAACACAGATTGTACTACTAACTATATTACTTTCCTAACCCAACAGAGTGTACTACTAACCTTATTATTTTCTAATCCAACACAGAGTGTACTACTAACCTTATTATTTTCCCAACACAGTGTACTGTTAATAACCTATTATTTTCCTACCTAACAACAGTGTACACTATAACCTTATTACTTCCTACCTAACACAGATGTCTACTAACTATATTTCCTAACAACAGAGTGTACTACTAACCTTATTATTCCTAACCCAAACAGAGTGTATTACTAAACCTTATTACTTTTCTAACCTAACACAGTTGGAATAATAACCTTATTATATTCCTAACCAACACAGAGTGTACTACTAACTTTATACTTTCTAACCCAACACAGAGTGTACTAAACCTTATTACTTTCCTAAATTTACGAGTGTATTCTTAACCTTTTACTTTCCTAAGCCTAACACAGGAGTATACTACTATCCGTATTTTTTTTACACCTAACAGAGTGACCTCAATTGAACTTTATACTTTTAACTAACACAGTATTGTACTAATAACCTTATTATTTTAATAACCCAACACAGAGTGTATACTAAACCTTATTACTTTTTACTTAAACACAGGGTAAACTACTACCTTATTACTTTCCTTACCTAACACAGATTGTACTACCTAATATTATTAACTTTCCTAACCAACAGAGTGTACTACTAACCTTATTATTTTCCTAACCCAACACAGAGTGTACTACTAACCTTATTATTTTCCCAACACAGTGTACTACTAACCTTATTATTTTCCTAACCTAACACAGAGTGTACTACTAACCTTATTATTTTCCTAACCCAACACAGAGT
>JAACNH010005418.1:0-20363 GCA_019447015.1 Hymenochirus boettgeri
TGTTACATAGGGTTTGTGTGTCTATGTTGTGTCTCTGTTACATAGGGGTTGTGTATCTTTGTTGTGTTTCTGTTACAAAGGGTTTTGTGTCTTTATTGTGTTCCCGTAGGGTTTGTGTATCTTTGATGTCATTCTCTCACCTGTTCCTGCTGATGCTCTGGTTCCACTTTCTGTCACCTCCATCTTGATTTTTTGAAAAGCCTGGGAGACATAGAGTGGTCTTTCAGCTGGAAGAAAGAAATTAGATCTTTGTGAGAACATGGAATCTCCCCTCTACCCTGTTACCATCTACCCTATAATATGTTCTTTGGTTACTTACAAGACAAGCGACTAAAGTCGGCTCTTTCTGCACTGAACATATCTTTAACCCCAAGGCGCCCGAGTGGCTTCTTCAAATCCACTTCACTATGTAGAGAGAACCTACAACCAATAAAGTAAGGACAAGTAGCCACTTAATGTACTATTAGGAATGGCAGCATATGCACAACACAAGGACACAGTACACAGAGCATAATCCTATGATGTACAACAAGGATAAGGTTTATGGTAGGTAGAGTACACTGTGAGTACGTAGAGACCTTTCATGCTAGCTACAGGGGGCAAACAGACTTGTAACTACCCCTGTAGCACCTCTAGGAAAGGGATAGGCTCATGGCATATGTTTTCTTATGAGTGCAAAATCCTAGTGCACATTGACCTGTTAACACATTTCTACTAAGAATTAAACTGTCTATCCAAGCAATAATATGTACTTACTTGGGGAGGACGAGTAGGCGGGTGGCTCGTTTCATTTGAACTTTCCACTTGGCAATCAGCTCGGAAGTAAGGATGTCTGTAATGGCAGACAGGGGGACACCTTTCTCATAGGGCGCAGCGATAAGCATGCTGAGCTCCTCTCCTTCATAAGGCAGTTCTATGACATCATAATATTCTCCATCTGGGGTTGTAAACTCACCTAAATAGAGAGTAACAAGTATTACAAGAGCATCATTCATAAATGTACTGTAATATAATGTAAAGGTTGCCATATTCCTTGCTGAAATCCCATCAAATCTAGCAGGGTTTACCTAATATTAGAAAGGAGTATGGGAGAAAGTGGCCAACCACTAAACAATTTCATTGGTCCGTATCTACTCCTTTCGCTACATAGGGAGCCAATGTGATCGTTCTATGAATAGGGACCAGACTGGCTAATCCCCGTTTAGTGTATGCAGGGGTTGGTCAGCTTTGTGTATGCGGTTACAGCTGCATATTTCCGACATTGGAACCCATCATTATATATACAATGGTAGTCATATGTGTATGAGATATTTGCCCAGTGGTTGGTCAGTGCTATTTGCATAATATTATTCATATTAACTGAGAGTGGTTCCCTACAAAAACCGCAGGTGCAATAACTGCTTCTATACTGTTAATACCCACTATAAAATGCACGCCTGTTGTAACATATAAGGCTATTAGGAATTCCCATCCTGGTGATTTCATGGCCATATAAAAGACCTAGTAAAGGGTTCATTATTCCCTATAGTTCTGCAATCTATAATATATATTATATTGTATCATATAATGCAGAAACGTGTTTCTGAGAGTCATGTGACTGATGACATAGCTAAGCACCGTTTATGTAATATAAACCAAATTTACCGTAGTCCCTTTTTGAAGGGTTTTACACATTACTTTGCATTTGCAATACACTCTTTCCTTTAACCAGGGATGTGTAGCCTATCTGTATGTTTGGACACTGAGACATATAAACCGAACACTTACTGTAGTTGTATTTGGCAGTGTTTGCCATCATCTGCACTTGAACGTGGGATCCGTCAGATCTATAGAAAGGTCGTGGGCGGGTCTCTTTCTCCGGAAATGGGAGGATCCACTTTCCACTGAAATGAACAGCGCTCAGCATCACTAAACGAGTCAGCGGGGGAATGGAGTCGCTCCCCAGCAAATCTTTGATCATTCCTGGTCAAGAGAAAAATAAACTTGCTTGAACAATAAACTGAGGTCTCCTTAATATGAGGCATATGTGTGTTCTGAAGAGCTGAACATTACAAACTATTGGAGTTTGTATATTTTGTTACCTGCATAACTAACCAGATATTTAAGGATTATTATTGTCCCCATTCTGGCAAAGTAAGCTGGCCCCTCCCTCTATGCAGTCAATCAAGGGTGTGACAACTGACATCACCACCAATGATTGACTGCTGTTTCACCTGCTGCCTCCTCTGCACATGCTCGGAATGGCATATAACTGATAAGTCACTGATTTTTGCATATGCACTAAATATACGCATACACCCTAAATATAATATACGCACTAAATATGAGGGATGTTTTGAAATTAAAACCATTTAAATAATACTTGCATGTTTATTTACCTTTAAAATACTGGTCATACATATGGCCCAATTATTCATTTAATCACAAAATGACCAGAAGGGGGAAACATTGCAGGGATGATGGGAGGTTTTTAGGCATTAGAATCGACAATCGAACATTGAATGCCTGGCATTACATTACGTTTTATGAAATACAGTTTAAATCCTCACCATCTGTATTGCTCTCCACCCATTGATTTAAGATGTCCTTTGCTTCCGATGGGTTTGTAAAGTTGACTTGGCTGACTTGTCGTTGGAATGTTGCCTGAAACTTTCGCAGGAACCCCAAGGTCAAGGGCAAGTCACGCTGCACAAAAAGACCATCTGCAATGTGCACCGACTTGGGTTGTTCTGTTGAATTCCATTTACCAGAGATTTGCTCCCGAAGCTTGCGTAGCGACACAGAAACAGCCCGTTCTACAATATAGAGAAAAGGGTAAAACAATAGTTATTCAGTCTAAGAGCTAACCTTAATTCTAAGCATGATAAGCAACTATAGCCCAGACATTCCTAATTAGAGAAATGCATCTCTTGTCTATTTATGTGATTCCTCACCAGTGTGAAATAAAGCCATTCAATTACTGGAAAACCTTTTACCCGAGCCACTGTCACAGACATGCTCAGTGCGATTTACTATGTGTGCCTGACAGGAGAGCTGTCCAATAAACTACTTTATATCTGTCAAAAAGTATGTGAAATGAAAAGTAATATCAGACTTTAATGTAGTGAAAGTTGTTTTTACTTTCAGATGAACATGTTGTTTAAGAATTTCTTAAACTTGCAATTCAATTTTAAACAATTCATTTTTGATATTCCTTTCTTCCCTATAAATCAGGGAAAAATATATGTGTCCTTACTTTATTTTAAGGATGTTGTGTCAGTGCAGTGCAGTAACACATTGAAACCAGTTTAAAACTATGGTCAGTCACAATAGTGAAACTATCTGGTTACTACAGGTTGCTGCCCTAGAAACATCACCCATGTTATTAGGTAACCCTTTTAGTAGATATCTTATAATAGATTTATCAATTAGGTCATCTTTAAACAATGTATTATTATTGGCACATGTAAACAATGGACTTTATTCTCTTTTCGAACTGTCATACCTCGGAGTCCATAATTTAGAGTTCTCTGTATCTGCTCCAGAGTTTTTCCAGATGCTCCTGACTGTAAGATGCTTAAGGCAGAGGTCACCCCATAAGGGGAGAAGCCCAAATTCTTAGCTTGGTGGTCTAGAAGAACTTCTTGAAACAAGCGCACCCCAAAACTTGTACTTTTCTTAGCCACGTGTGTCAGGGTACTTGGCGCAGAATCAACCAACACCAGGGAGAGTAAAATACCCACTATGCACCTGGAGAGATGGGAGAGAATAACTTGGATTATGGTCAGGGAAGTCAATGAGATGCTAGAAGGTTCAGAGCTGTAGAAGCTCTTGGCAAAGACCATTCACCTGAACATTTGCAGTGCCCTGTCCGCTCTGCTTTATTATATATTATTTTGGATTTATATAGTGCCAACATCTTCCGTGGCACTTTACAATCACATGTATACATTCACATCAGGCCCTGCCCTGAAGAGCTTACAATCGAATCACATTTATTGACACACACAACCTATGAGTATGTCTTTATGATTGGGGGAAACCCGAGTGCCCAGAGGAAACCCACCCAAGCACGGGGAGAACATACAAACTCCTTGCAGATGTGTCCAAGGGTGGAATCGAACTCAGGACTTCAGCGCTGCAAGGTATCAGTGCTAACCACACTAGAAAGTGATGTGTTCGTTTACCTTTAAATTCATTGCTCCAGAGCCCGTGGACTAAATCCCAGTACTCACCGCCTGTCACACAGCATGTTGTCTGGTACTTTGTAGTTGACTAGAGGAAGGCGATGTCCCTACAGTTCTTCCACTGCAGATTCCAAAGCTCCTAGCAGCTGTGTGAAATAGACCAGCACCCTGCCCTGTATTTATACTGCTACACTCACGGCCAGGGGGGGGGGGTGTTTCCCAAAACATGTGGAAACCTCATGTTCTGTCTGGAGTCCCAGCTATGAATAACAGGGTTGGCTTCCGGCTTGCAACCAATCTGAGCAACGTAGATCTGTCTGCATGTGTGTGTGTGTACAAAGGCACATTTAGTTAACTGTCAGTGTAAAAAATTCCTGGAAAATATGACTAGATCCCCTTTAATGGTCGATGTAAGAGAAATAGAAAATAAAAGTCCATGTTGTTTATATTATGTTAAAGTGGGTTTGATTAATAAATAGAAACACATTTAACTGTGTTTTAGTTCCCCTTTATTTATTTTTTATTTTCACTATTTTAGTTTTGTGTATCAGTGGAAACATTCAATAAAACCGTGGAAACCTTTGGGGATATGAATTGTTAAATCTGGCTGGGATTTAAGGAGATAGCTTATGGAAATGATAGACTGTCAGGGAGATTCCCCCAGAGCCACACACGATCTGGGCAAACCTCCCAGAAGGGATTTACCATAGACTGAGCAGCTCTGCGTCAGTCTTACCCGCAAGTATTCAATGGCATTAAATAGCCACGCAGCTTCTGGCTTGCTAGGGGTTAAAGTCGCTCTAAATTGGTTGGCGTGACTTTAACCCCTAAAGTGGCTCTGAATAAATTCCCGATAGGGCCTTATTCAATAGGAGGAGCAAAATTTCCCCCCAACCAATCAAATTTGTGCACCTTATTAAATAATATATTTCCATTGGTATAGAATGTCTTAAAGGGACAGAGAGTTGAACCTTGGTCCTGGTACATGTAAAATAAGACCCTCGTCTGATGGCTTAGTATATTAAAGCCTATTTACTGCTATGGTAAATGAACCATGAAAAAAACCAGTTAATAAATGACAAATACAATGGATTCTGTTGCCTTTCACATAGAGAGAAGATGACTCAGGTAAGGGTTAAAATTCTTACTGAATCCCTGGCCTGTTAAGGGTTAAGGGGCCTGTTTGGACCTGATAGGGCCCAGGTTGGACATCCCTTTAGACACAGTAGTTTGTTTGAGATGAGTCAGTGTCAGTAAACAGACAGAGCAGCACTGATCTCTCCATAACTGGCGATGGGGTCGGACAGGGAATCTCTTTCCCATAGTTGCGTCATCTCTGAATCAGGAGACACCCTAGTCTCATCTCGTCTTTCTCTTCACTTTCCCCAGGGCTGTTTATTACATTGGAATTTTGCATTTAGTAATCACGTTAAACCACAACAGTCTAAAATCCCCCCAACCCACAGCTAACGTGGGAAAAGAGCAGAATTCGGAATCGCTTTGCTTTAGAGGGAATGATGGCCAAAGTTTGGGGACATGGTCAAGGATGTGACTGGGCGGCCCGAGCCGAGGATTGGGTTAGGTGGTTTGTGGCCAAGTAGGAACTAGACACAGATATGCTGTCTACTTTCCCTTTAATATCAGCACTTCATCACAGTGTACGGACCATAAACTAGTGTCAGGTCCATACAGTAAAGATAACTCACATCTAGAAAGATAAGTTTGGCTTTGTGTATTAATATATTAGAGTTCATCAACCAATCAGATCTAATCTAACTGCAGTAGGCCGATGCGGTCGGATTGGTTGCTGGAGATTAAAGGCTAGGGCCCATTAGGCTATTTTGCTGTGCGCTGCCCTGTGTTGTGCTTGCAACCCTTTTCGTGGCGCAGTCGCCATTTTTGTTGCGCATCGCATGTGTTGAGATAGGGTTACATCAACGGAATGGCAGCGCACATTCTACCTATATAAAGTATATATATACACATAACAATCATGTCTGACTCCCTAGACTTAAGTACAGGGAGTCAAACCGTGAGCGAGGGACAATTTCCTTTTCATAACAAGCCATTTCGATGTCAACGCCAAACGTTTGTCAGCAACAAAAACGATTGTTACGGACGCACACACATTCCCGATAAAGGCCCAATCCTGTCTGTACTGTACCAGCTTAACATTTGTACCTATTAAAGGGCAAGTCCAGCCCCAAAATGAAAACTTACATACAGGTAAATCAGCCCCTAAAACCCTAAACGGTAATAGTTTGAAATCTGAGAGATGTAAGTCTAACATGAAATCCTGCACAATGTCCTGTTGCCCCTGTTTCTGCTTCCTGGTTTTTCCAGTTAGCAACTGTCATTTATTGATTTGATAGTTGACATCACAGCCAATGACTGAATGTTAATCCCCTAGCTGCCTCTTCTGAGCATGCCCAAGCTCAGTACAGGCTCAGTACAGGTTTCTAAATTGCTCAGTTTCCATGAGGCATCCAGAAGCATAGCAGGCATACAGTAATGAATTCATAGGACAAAGTATGATATATCAACATACTTTAAAGTGGCCATTCTTTCTAAAAGATGTTCTTATGAGGGTGGAGTTGGCCTTTAAATAAGCCTCCTTGATAGATTCTTAGGGTTCCTGTGTCATTTACAATGGCTACTGGGATTTGTTGAGCTAGCAAAATATTTCTGATTACTAAAGGTCTCACATTATTTCAGACCTTCTCTACTTTTCCACTCTTCTTTTCTTCCTCTTTTTTTAAAAAATTCCTTACACATATGTGTTGGGTAATGTGTGGGTTGCTATTTGTATCATCACGAAAACACTGTCTAAAAATAGACTTATTAACCGGCCAATGAATAAAACCATTCACTAGAAAACCAGAAAGATGTCACGTTATAATCTTTGTCTTACAGTTACTGTGAGTGTGACCCAGCCCTCACTGGACTACTTCATAATGCGGTTTTGGCTTCCGCTTGCAACCAATCTGAGCAACGTAGATCTGGCTGCATGTGTGATGTGTGTACAAAGGCACATTTAGTTAAACTGTCAGTGTAAAAAATTTCCTGGAAATATTACTAGATCCCCTTTAATGGTCGATGTAAGAGAAATAGAAAATAAAAGTCCAATGGTTGTTTATATTATGTTAAAGTGGGTTTGATTAATAAAAAGACACATTTAACTGTGTTTTTAGTTCCCCTTTAAATTATTTTTTAATTTTCACTATTTTAGTTTTGTGTATAAGTGGAAACATTCAATAAAACCGGGGGACACCTTTGGGATATGAATTGTTAATCTGGCTTGGATTTAAGGAGATAGCTTTTATGGAAATGAAGACTGTCAGGGAGATTCCCCCAGAGCCACAACACGATCTGGGCAAACCTCCCAGAAGGGATTTACCATAGACTGAGCAGCATCTGCGTCAGTCTTACCCGCAGAGTATTCAATGGCATAACTATGCCAACGCAGCTTCTGGCTTGCTGGGGTTAAAGTCGCTCTAAATTGGTTGGCGTGACTTTAACCCCTAAAGTGGCTCTGACTAAATTCCCGATAGGGCCTTAAATTCAATAGAAAGAGCAAATTGCCCCCCAACCAATCAAATTTTGTTCACCTTATTAAATAATATATTTCCATTTGTATAGAATGTCTTAAAGGGACAGAGAGTTGAACCTTGGTCCTGGTACCATTTAAAATTAAGACCTCGTCTGATGGCTTAGTAATATTAAAGCTATTACTGCTATGGTAATGAACCATGTAAAAAAAACCATTTTAATAAATGACAAATACAATGATTCTGTTGCCTTTCACATAGAAGAAGATGACTCAGGTAAGGTTAAAATTCTTACTGAATCCTGCTGTTAATGTTAGGGGCCTGTTTGGACCTGATCGGGCCCAGGTTGACATCCCTTTAGACACAGTAGTTTGTTTGAGATGAGTTCATTGTCATAAACAGACATAGCAATCACTGATCTCTCCATAACTGGGCGATGGGGTTTCGGACAGGGAAATCGCTTTTCCATAGTTGCCCCGTCCTCTCTGAATCAGGAGACCCCTAGTCTCAATCTCGTCTTTCTCTTTCACTTTCCCCAGGCTGTTTATTAGCATTGAATTTTTGCATTTAGTAAATACACGTTAACCCACCACAGTCTAAATCCCCTCCAACCCACAGCTACGTGGGAAGAGCAAATTTCGGAATCGCTTTGCTTTAAGGGAATGATGGCCAACGTTTGGGGACATTGTCAAGGATTGCTGGGGGCGGCCCTAGACCGAGGATTGGTTGGTGGTTTGTGGCCAAGTGGAACTAGACACAGATCAGGCTGGCTACCTTCCCTTTAATATACACTTCAATCACAGTGTACGGACCATAAACTCGTGTCAGGTCCACGTAAAGATAACTCACAACTAAAAGATAAGTTTGGCTTGTGTGTATTAATATATTAGAGTCATCAAACCACTCAGATCTAATCAAACTGCATAGGCCGATCGGTCGGATTGGTTGCTGAGATTTTAAAGGCTAGGGCCCATTAGGCTATTTTTGCTGTGCGCTGCCCTGTGTTGTTGCTTGCAAAACTTTTCGTGGCGCAGTCCGCCAGTTTTGGTTGCGCATCGCATGTGTTTAGATAGGGTTTACACATCAACGGAATGGCATCGGCACATTCTACCTATATAAGTATATATTCCAACACATACATCATGGTCTGACTCCCTAGCTTAAGTACAGGGATTCAACCTGCGCGAGGACAATTTCCTTTTCATAACAAGTCCATTTCGTGTCAACGCCAAACGTTTTGTCAGCCAACAAAACGATTGTTACGGACGCATCACACATTCCCGATAAAGGCCCCAATCCTGTCTGTCTGTACCAGCTTAAACATTTGTACCTATTAAGGGCAAGTCCCGCCCCAAATGAAACTTACATACAGGTAAATCAGCCCCTAAAACCCTAAACGGTAATAGTTTTGAATCTGAGAGATTTTAATTCTAAACATGAAATCCTGCACAATGTTCCCCTGTTGCCCCTGTTTCTGCTTCCTGGTTTTTCCAGTTAGGCAACTGTCATTATGATTTGAAGTTGACATCCACAGCCAATGACTGATGTTAATTCCCTAGCTGCTGCTGCCTCTTCTGAGCATGCCCAAGCCAGTACAGGCTCAGTACAGGTTCTAAATTGCTCATTTCCATGAGGCATCAGAGCATAGCATGCATACGTAATGAATTCATAGGACAAAGTATGAATATCAACATACTTTAAAGTGGCCATTTTCTTTCTAAAGATGTTCTTATAGGGTGGAGTGGCCTTAAATAAGCCTCCTTATAGATTCTTAGGCCCTGTGTCATTTTACAATGGCTACTGGGATTTTTTGAGCTAGCAAAATATTCTGATTACTAAAGGGCTCCACATTATTTCAGACCTTCTCTCCTTTTCCCACTCTGCTTTTCTCTTCCTTTTCTTCCTCTTTTTTTTAAATTCCTTACACCTATGTGTTAGGGTATGTGTGGTTGCTATTTTGTATCATCCGAACACAACTGTCTAAAATAGTTTATTAACCCAACCGGCCAATGAATAAAACCATTCACTAGAAAACCAGAAAGATGTCAAATTCAGGAATCTAGAGCTATAAAAGTGATACACTATATATAGACGTAGACAATAGTAATGATACACTGTATATAGACATAGACAATAGTAATGATACACTGTATATAGACATAGACAATAATAATGATATACTGTATATAGATAGACAATAGTAATGATATACTGTATATAGACGGACAATAGTAATGATATACTGAATATAGACATAGACAATAGTAATGATATACTATATATAGACATAACATATAATTGAAATCCTATTATAGGCCATAGACAATAGTAATGATATACTATATATAGGCATAGACAATAGTAATGATATACTGTATATAGACGCAGACAATAGTAATGATATACTGCATATAGACATAGACAAGAGTATGATTATACATATAGATAGACCTAGACAATATAACTGATTCTGTATATAACATAAAGACAATAGGAATGATTACTGTATATAGACTAGAACCATAGTAATGATATACTGTATAAGACTACAATAGTTAATGATATCTGTATAGATAGACAATAGAACATATGTATAACATGATAGTACTGATATACTGAAGACATAGACCATAGTAATGATATACTGTTATATAACGAGACAATAGTAATGGAGATATACGTATATGACGTAGACAATTAATGATATACTGTTCATAGACATAACAATAGATAGATCTACTGTCATATAGACATAGACATATAATTATACACTGTATATATAGCATAGACAATGTAACTGATAACTGTATATAACATAGCCAATAAGACTGATTATACTGTATTTACTACATAGACAATAGTATGATATACGTATAAGACTATATAGTAATATACTTATAGACATAGTACATCGTAATTATCTACTGTCATAGTAGACATATTCAGACAATATATCATAGAATGTATGATACTTAATATAGACATCGACAATGAGTACTGATATAACCGTTAATAGACCTAGACAATAGTATGATATACTATATATGACAGTAGACAATAGGTAATGATATACTGTCTCACATGACAATGTATGACCGTATATTAGACTAGCTGTATGATACTGGTATATAACGTAGACATAGTATACGACTAACATAAAGTAGGATATACTTATATAGACATAGACCATAGTATGATACCTACTGTATATAGACATAGACAATATATGAGATACTGATATCACCATGACAATAGTACTAATGAATACATAGACACTAGTTAAGATAATACTACATAGACATAGACAAAATGTAATGCATACTATATATGAGACAGCAATAGGTATGATACCTTATATCTAGACATAGACAATAGTAATGATATACTGTATCATAGACATAGACAATAGTATGATATACTGTAGTAGACATAAGAAGACAATATAATCTGACAATAGTAATTATATACTATATAGTACATAGCATAGTAATGATTACTGTCTATAGACATAACAAGTATGATAGAATAGATGATACTGTAATATAGACATAATGACATAAGTATATGAATAGACACTAGTATGATATACACTTACTAGGCACATGACAATAGTAATGCATATACTAGTATATAGACCATGACAATAGTATAGATATACTGACAAGAATGAATAATGATAACTGTAATAGACTTAGACGAATAGTATGACTAGTAATGATACAACATGTATGGATAGACTAGACAATAGTAATGATATACTGTAAAGACATAACATAGTAGATTCAATTAATCGTCGAATGAATATTCCTGTATATATACTAGACATAGTATGATATACTTTATAGAAGACAATATGAACTTTCAATAGCATAAATGTAACTGTACTATAGACCATAGACCATTAATGATATACTGTTATAGACCGCCTGTAATGAAATTAGTACAACGATATGAGTAACTCGTATTAATATGGATATAGACATAGTACCTATGATATCTGTCATATGACAAACATAGTAATGATATACTGTATATAGACTACGACCAAGTAATGATATACTGTATTAGACGTAGACAAAGGTAATGATACACTGTTAATACATGACAATCGTAATGAATGACTGTATATAGACATAGACCATAATGTATATACTGTATATAATGACGTAGACAATTAATGATATACTGGTATTAGACATAGACAATAGTACATGATATACTGTATTAGCATAGACCATAGTATGAAACTATATATAGTGTAAAGTTACATGTAAGAAAGTCATAAATTGATAAATTGTGATTAGTTTGCTTACTGTGGCCCAGACCTCGTATGGTAAATGGTTTTCATTTGCTGGTTCAGTCCCTTTAGAATCAATTATTCCCTGTGGCTGGAGCTCACTAATTAAAAGGGCAGGTGGTAGCCGGTTTTTGGGAGAAGAGTTGATCAGGCCAAGGAGCCTGTGGGTCTGCAAGCAGTCAGCCAGTACCATCTGATGTCAGAGTTGTAACCCTCAGTAGGAGACTGGTCCAACCAGCTAATTCTCCAGGGAGGGACCACATGAGCTGTTGAGTACTGGACTGTGAGTGTTCAAACATCAGGGACAACTTATGTGTATATTAGTAAGGCCAGTGTGGGGATAAGATTTATTATTTTATATGTGTGAGCGAATCCCCTGAATAAACGCTGACTGAGGTCATTTGATAATCAAAACAAGACTGTTGCCTGTTTTATGTGTTCAATTGTGGCCCAAGGCCTGGGGGCTGGGTCCTTTTCTGGGATGACAACGGTCCTTGCTACCTGCAATGTACAAAGACATAGACCAATGTACGATACTATATATAGACGGACATATTATGATATACTATATATAGACCGTAGACAATTTAATGAATTACTATATATCCAGGACGTAGACAATATGAATAGATATAGCGTAGTATAAGAACATCTAGTAGACAATAGTAATGAATACTGTATATAACGTAGACATAGATAATGAACACTGTATAATAGATAGACACATAGTAATGATACACTAGTATCTAGACGTAGACTAGTATGAATGATCTACTAACAATTTGTACTTATTAGACGTAGACATAGGTAAATGATACACTTGTATATATAGACGTAACAATATAATGATACACTGGTAAATAAGACGTATACAATAGTCAGAATGATATACTGTATATATAGCGTAACAATAGTAATGATCACTGTATATAGACGTAAGACCATAATGATATACTGTATATAGACGTAACATAGTAATGATACACTGTATATAGACGTAGACAATAGTAATGATATACTGTATATAGACGTAGACAATAGTACTGATACACTGTTATAGACATAGACAATAGTAATGATACACTGTATATAGACATAGACAATAGTAATGATACACTGTATATAGACATAGACAATAGTAATGATACACTGTATATAGACGTAGACAATAGTAATGATATACTATATATAGACGTAGACAAATAGTAATGATACACTTATATAGACCATAGACAATAGTCGTACTGTCTATAGCGACACTCATATACCTGATATAGACATAACAATATATGAGACACTGTATGGGATATACGAATAGACAATGTACATTTAATATAGACAAATTATGATCTGTATATAACATACAGACATATATTGTATTACATGATAACAATAGTAATGATTACTGTACACATGATAGTAATGACTATACTGAATCAATATAATTGTAATCGACATGACTGTGACTATTTAAATAAGTATGATATCTGTAAATATACCTGAACATGAAATTCTATAAACGCAAATAGTAATGATATACTGTAGACCACTAATGTGTACCCTAACACACTAATTGCCCATAGACTACTAAGTTACGCAATACACAGCTAATGGTGCCCGAGACTACCAATGAATACTCATAACTACTAACCCGGTGCCAACATAACTACGGTAGCGTCCAGACTACTAACGTTGCCCATAGACTACTGACATTTAGCTCGACGGCCAAGACTACTAACGGTGCCCACATTCCAGTTCTCCCTTCTGTTCATTCGTCCCGCACCGCTATCGAGCTGTCCCAATCGAACGAGAGTGATTCAGTACCACAGGGAAATGTTTACACGTGTCCTTTAGGCTAAGACATACACAAACTTGTTAGGTTGCTAGACCAACCAATCCCCACACTGATATAAGAGGCGTCAGGGTATAGTTTTGATTGTAGTTTATTAACATGGGCACCAAGAACCTAGGGTGCAATGGAATGGTTCTTGTGATTTTCAGGTAATTTTTATTATTCATCTGTAACTAAATTTTTTCCACATAAAATTGAAAAGGATAAAGCTCCTTTTATGCAAAAGCCAAGAAGATATCAGCCATATTTGTGAGTTACTTTCTCCTCCTGATGTCAACACTGTGTCTATAATGGCGCATTTCAGCTGATTTTCTCTCAAGGTAATGTGGATAGATAATAAGAAGCGTCCCCACTAGGGGGTGCAACCGCTAGAGTAACAGATTGCTCCTGATTGAGGATTTGTCATGTCCCTTAGTGCAGGGTTTTTTGCCGACTCATGGGCGCAACGACCCTGCAGATAATGTGGCAGTCTGATGGGGATCATGCATATTTTCTATAATATGTTTAAACAGGTGGCAGTTCGGGTAACCCATAATATGTTTAACAGGTGGCAGTTTCGGGTAACCCTAATTGTTTCCACATGTGGCTGTTCGGGTACCCATACTATGTTTTAACAGGTGGCGGTTTCGGGTAACCCATAATGTTTTCAACAGGTGGCAGTTCGGGTAACCCATATATGTTTAACCAGGTGGCAGTTCGGGTAACCCATAATATGTTTAAACAGTGCGACGTTCGGGTAACCCATAATTGTTTTAAAGTGTGGCATTTCGGGTAACCCCATATATGTTTCAACAGGTGGCAGTTTCGGGTAACCCATAATATGTTTAACAGGTGGCGGTTCGGGTAACCATAATATGTTTCAACCAGGTGGCTGTTCGGGTAACCCATAATATGTTTAACGGTGGAGGTTCGGGTAACCCATAATATGTTTTAACAGGTGGAGGTTCGGGTAACCCATAATAGTTTTAACAGGTGGAGTTCGGGTAACCCATAATATGTTTCATCAACAGGGTGGAGGTTCGGGAACCCATAATATGTTTCACAGTTGGCGGTTCGGGTAACCCTAATTGTTTCAACAGGTGGCGGTTCGGGTAACCCATAATAGTTTCTAACAGGTGGAGTTCCGGGTAACCCATAATATGGTTTTCCACGGTGGCGGTTCGGGTAACCCCATTGTTTTCAACATGTGGCGTTCGGAGTAACCCATAATGTTTAACAGTGGCAGTTCGGTAACCCATAATATTTTTAAACGGTGGCGTTTCGGTAACCCATAATATGTTTAAACAGGTGGCTGTTCGGTAACCCTATATGTTTTAACAGGTGTAGGTTCGGGTAACCCATAATAATGTTTCACAGGTGGCGGTTCGGTTAACCCATAATATGTTTCAACAGGTGGAGGTTCGGGTAACCCATAATATGTTTCCACAGGTGGAGGTTCGGGTAACCCATAATATGTTTCAACAGGTGGCGGTCGGGTAACCCATAATATGTTTCAACAGGTGGCAGTTCGGGTAACCCATAATATGTTTCAACAGGTGGCGGTTCAGGTAACCCATAATATGTTTCCACAGGTGGTTCGAGTAACCCATAATATGTTTCCACAGGTGGTTCGAGTAACCCATAACATGTGTAAACAGTTGGCAGTTCGGGTAAAACAGTCTTGATATAAATTTTTCTGTAAAAACAGAATTTATTTTGTCACAGACCTGAATTAATAGGAAAACACATTCCTGTTTGTCTGTTTCATTTCCTGTGACCACTCTCTCCTGTTCGACTGGAAGTCACGTGAACTAGATTTCTATAGTTTGACTGGTAATTTCTCCTTCATTTGATGCTAAAATAGGGGAAAATCCTGCCTTTATTTCCCCCTTTGGATTGATGTATTAACAAATGAAATGTAAAAGGAAATTGCATTGCGAGGAATGTTTTCAAGGCTACTTGTCGTTAAATCACAAATAATTCTCATGTTTTGGATCTGACACATCAACAGAAAACTTGTATCGGTTTGGTACTAACTTCTGGACCAAGAAGAAACGAAATTTACCCAGCGATACTTTAGCTCAAGGCTGAATCCTGTCTAAAAATGTGAAGAATGGGTGAAAATGACCAACATGTCAGATTCATTTATTGACGGGTTTTGGCAAAAATTGCCAAAAATGTCAGTTGTATCAAAAATTCTAAGTGAGATTTATAACCAAAAAACCCCAATGAATGGACAGTCAGTGTGTAATATTGCCCCCATATACGCCATTGAGAAATACGGCGGATTGAATCACTCATATTTATAGATGCCATGCATTCCATATTCCGGATCGACCACTTGACAATATTAAGCGTTTTATTGGGAAAAAAATATTGGGCCAGATGGAAAATTTTCCGCCAACCCAATCTTCAAGTGGAAATCTGCGAAAAGATTGGCTGCACAAGGTGGGGAACTTCAACCGGTTTTTCTCATTGGATTTATAATAAAATGTCAGAATTGTAACTAATAATTAGGTAACATTACAGTCTTCAGCAGTTTAAACACCCAGGGGACATTCTGTAAAAAATAAACCCCCCCCCCTGTCAACTTTATTGTAAAATAGCAAAAATCAAAAACTCGAAAAGCAAAAATGGAAAAATCCACAGCTGCACAGCCCAAGATACGAATAAATCACTGATCAGAAAGTTAGGGGGTGGGAGGTTCTAAATCTGCGGTCAGAAATACTAGTTCCTCCTTCTAATCTGCGGTTGGCACATGCTCAGTGCAGGAGAAAGCAGAAGAAACCAGGAAGAGATCGAGTTACAGTGACTGATGGAGGATACATCAAAGGGCATAGGGAATATCCAGCCTAAAATAAAGTTTATTTGCAATTTTCTGCAAGCAGAGGGCCACATCAAAACTCCAGGGGCAACAAAGCTCTATAAGTACATTCCTGAGGATTTTGTCAGTAAACAAACATGGCAGTTGGGGGTTATTTTATACCCTTTAAGAGCAAATAAGGAACAGAGACTTTGGGTAATTTTCATGTTTCCATGGTAGCCCTTACAAAATGCTTTACCTAATAATTGTACATGCTAAATACAAAACGAGCGGGAAGTGCAGGGGATCTGGTGATGCTGCTACCAGATCACACATAAAAATGTGTAAAAAAACTACTTAGAGTAAATTGCAAAAATACCCAGGAAAGCAATTCTTGTCAATTAACCTAAAGTCATTTTTAGACCACAGTTAAACATAAACAGGGAGATTCAATAAAAGTTCTTATCGTTTAAAATGGTGCTAATTTTGCCCCAACCAATCAGAACTTGTGTAACATTTGAAAGCTAACATCTGATTGGTTTTAGCACCATTTTAAACGATAAGAACTTTTATTGAATAACCCCCCAAGTCTTTTATAAATATGCTTCAAAGACATGGGGGGTTTCAATCTTTATAGATTTGGGGAAAGGGTTTAGTTTAATATGTTTAATAATAATCGGGTCCAGGTAGATAAGGGTTTGGTGGTCCATGAAGTGGAGACGGATACAGCAGCAATCATTGTTGGCCAAGACTAGAAGATGTCCTCCAAAGTTAGTTCAATCTGTATACAAAGGTTGTAACATTTAGAACTCCTTGTGTCAAAGACAATCTGTTGCTTATCTGAGTAGATTCCTGAGTTAAGAGGTATCTAAACTGGTTAAGAGGTAAGTGGTTAAATGTAATTGTGGATCAATATGTAGAGCTCTTGTTATGAGTGCCTCTTACTGCCCTTAATGGCTCCATCATTGTATATTCATTCACTCTAAAGGTCTTTGCATTTTAAGTTTTATCGCTTTAATTCTCATCATCAATGGTCTAGAATAACTCTTGATTACACCGAAGGTTTGATGTGGATCCATACATCATAAGAAGATTCCCAGACTCAAATCCTTGATTCCCTAGATGGTTCACCAGAATTATGCTTGGTATTTAAATGGATGGGTCGATGTTTGATGAATATTTATCTTATCTCCACCTATATTAATGTACGGTACTACTTTGTGCAATTGTTCTTTAAGGGAAAATTCAGTAGAAAAAAAATAATTATTTTTAAATGATGCATCAATAGTACACATACCTAAGTATACTATATGTAGCTTTGTTTTTTGAAAAAACAATTCATTTTGCACCCTTTGCTGTGGTCAGTAAGCTGCCGTAACATGTTCTTCTTCCAAAGATGCACCACTTTCTTGGAATGTTCCTAACAGTAATTTCTAATGATTGGCTGTTGGGCGGGTGACACATGCTCAGATCTCTACTGAGCAACAAGGGACTGATAGTGGTCATAGTCTTAGCAATATAATCGGTGGACTATAACAATTTTTAGGGTGTCCTGTAACAAAAACACCTGATTAATATCACTATGTGTATGGCCATCATGGTGGACACTTTTAGGGCAAGTCAGATTTACAATTAAATTTTTTCTTGAAAGGGCTGAACTTCCCCTTTAAATCATTCCTCTGCTCATTATACAGTAATGCATATCCCTGTTCACTGTATATACAGTAACGTACAGTATACAACTGGCAAACTCTTGTGTTTATAGGGAAAAAGGGAAATCAGACAAATGATCTAAATGTTCGCAAATGGCACAGCGAGCTGGGATAACGAGTTCCTCTCTTTCGGTAATTTACATAATGATGTAAAATTTAATTATCTAATTAGTTCAGTCTTTTTTTTTTTCCCCCTTCGAAGTAGAAGCAGAAATAACCTCCCTTCCTAGTGACAATACATAAAGAACAGAACACTCCATTGGCCAAATGAGGACGAGATATTGTTTTTATTTGATCAGGTTGCAGTTAAAGACTAGATAATGCGGAATGGGAAGGGAAGTAAAGTCACCAAACAACAAACATAATAACTGTGTAGCCAGAAGGAAGATATAAAACCCGACTGTACAAGAAAGAACTGGTAATAGACACTCAACGTATTTCCTTACGTAAGAATATCTTGGGAACTGAGCCCGAAGTAGGAAATATACCAAATCATTTTAAGCATGTAATCTGTGCACACATACATAGTATGATTTTATACCCAGTACCATAACATTATATGTAGTATGATTTTATACCCAGTGCCATAACATTATACATAGTAGGATTTTATACCCAGTACCATAACATTATACATAGTATGATTTTATACCCAGTGCCATAACATTATACATAGTATGATTTTATACCCAGTGCCATAACATTATACATAGTATGATTTTATACCCAGTAGACGATTTTTGAAAATCGAAACTCGAAATTTCGAAACGAAAAACTGAAACTCCGAAACTAAACAGTTTGTTTCGAACATCTCTACATTAATTTGGACAGATATCTTAAGATATAGCGGACAGTCCACTGCTTATTAATAGAGATGTAATGTGGATTCGAATAGAACCCAATTTCGAATCGAATTTGAGGATTTCGAAGTCTCGACAAAACTTTTGGAACTCCCAAATTTCACGGAACCCTGATTTTTTTATTTTTATTGGAAATCGAAAGTAGACAATCATCGAAAATCGAAAGTAGACAATCATCGAAAATCGAAAGTAGACAATCATCGAAAATTGAAAATCGAAAGTGGATGATTTTAGAAAATTGAAAGTAGACGATTTTTGAAAATCGAAACTCGAACTTTCGAACGAAAAACTGAATGAAACTCAACAGTTTCGAACATCTCTACTTATTAACTGGACAACAGTATTTATGTAGACTTTTGCAATATACGCTGGTTTCTGATTATTAAAGGATACCTATACACTAAAAATGTACTTGGGAGGTAGGAATTGCCAGTCCTATATCCTTGTCCCAAGTACTTTATACACACGATAGTTCTCCTTTAAAGTGGTGGTTAGTGCTGTTATTAGTATTTTTATACACTTGACTTGGTTTGCATATGACATATGTGAGGTTATACATTATCCTGTGCACATTAAAATACACTATTATTTGAAAGACATTCTCCGTATCTCTCATGGTTTCCCCCCATTTTTATTGATTGAAGGTAACCATGTTGTTTATCATGGATGAGTGGCCCAGTCTTGCAGACCCAGGTTTATTAGACAAATCAGTCTTAGCAATACTATTAAATACTCAGCCAGTGTTACCTCTGCACATTCCCATGACGTTCTCCTCTCTAGTCCATTCATATTGCAACTCAAAGAAAAATAATCAACCCCGCATTTGTTGGAATGTCAATAGATTTTCTGTTAATGTTAAATACATAAATAATATTTTTTGGATATCTGTTGTATTCAATTAGATCAACTGAACTTGAAGTTTAGTTCTTGAAGACGTTTCGCTAGTCATCCGACTGGATGACTAGTAGTCTGATGACTAGCGAAACGTCTTCAAGAACTAAACTTCAAGTCCAGTTGATCTAATTGAATACAACAGATATACCATGACCTGGATGGATGAATATTACAGATAGACCATGACCTGGATGGATGAATATTACAGATATACCATGACCTGGATGGATGAATATTACAGATAGACCATGA
>JAACNH010005419.1:0-20360 GCA_019447015.1 Hymenochirus boettgeri
GTAGGAAGGTACATAGTATAGTGTTTGACCATAATTACTATCCATATATAACCCCCTGATGAAGCATTGTATAGTGTATGGCCAGCATTACTCTCCATATATAACTCCCAAATGTAGGAAGGTACATAGTATAGTGTTATGGCCTGCATTACTCTCCATATATAACCCCCTGAATGTAGGAAGGTACATAGTATGGTGTATGGCCAGCATTATTCTCCATATATAACCCCCTGAATGTAGGAAGGTACATAGTATGGTGTATGGCCAGCATTACTCTCCATATATAACCCCCTGAATGTAGGAAGGTACATAGTATGGTGTATGGCCTGCATTACTCTCCATATATAACCCCCTGAATGTAGGAAGGTACATTGTATGGTGTATGGCCTGCATTACTCTCCATATATAACCCCCTGAATGTAGGAAGGTACATAATATAGTGTATGGCCAGCATTACTCTCCATATATAACCCACTGAATGTAGGAAGGTACATAGTATAGTGTTTGACCATCATTACTATCCATATATAACCCCTGAATGAAGGTACATTGTATGGTGTATGGCCAGCATTACTCTGCATATATAACCCCCTGAATGAAGGCACATTGTATAGTGTATGGCCAGCATTACTCTCCATATACAACCCCTCGAATGTAGGAAGGTACATAGTATGTGTATGGCCTGCATTTCTCTTCATATATACCCCCTGAATGTAGGAGGTACATAGTATAGTGTATGGCCTGCATTACTCTCCATATATAACCCCCTGAATGTAGGAGGTACATAGTATGGTGTATGGCCAGCATTACTCTTCATATATAACTCCCAAATGTAGGAAGGTACATTGATATGTGTGGCCAGCATTACTCTCCATTATAACCCCTTGAATGTAGGAAGATACATAGTATAGTGTATGGCCTGCATTACTCTCCATATATAACCCCTTGAATGTAGGAAGATACATAGTATGGTCAGCATTACTCTCCATATATAACCCCCTGAATGTAGGAAGGTACATAGTATGGTGTATGGCCTGCATTACTCTCCATATATAACCCCCTGAATGTAGGAAGGTACATAGTATGGTGTATGCCCGCATACTCTCCATATATAACCCCCTGAATGTAGGAAGGTACATAATATAGTGTATGGCCAGCATTACTCTCCATATATAACCCACTGAATGTAGGAAGGTACATAGTATGGTCAGCATTACTCTCCATATATAACCCACTGAATGTAGGAAGGTACATAGTATGGTCAGCATTACTCTCCATATATAACCCCCTGAATGTAGGAAGGTACATTGTATGGTGTATGGCCTGCATCACTCTCCATATATAACCCCCTGAATGTAGGAAGGTACATAGTATGGTGTATGGCCAGCTTACTCTCCATATATAACCCACTGAATGTAGGAAGGTACATAGTATAGTGTTTGACCATCATTACTATCCATATATAACCCCCTGAATGAAGGTACATTGTATAGTGTATGGCCTACATTACTCTCCACATATAACCCCTTGAATGTAGGAAGATACATAGTTGGTCAGCATTACTCTCCATATATAACCCCCTGAATGTAGGAAGGTACATTGTATGGTGTATGGCCTGCATTACTCTCCATATATAACCCCCTGAATGTAGGAAGGTACATAGTATAGTGTTTGACCATCATTCTCATCCATATATAACCCCCTGAATGAAGGTACATTGTATAGTGTATGGTAATACAATATAAGAATATTTTTTACTGAACCTATAATTACTAGTGAACTTAATGAGTTTGGACGAACTTAAACTATTCAAAATAATTCAGGTTCGAACTAGTTCGTTTTTTCTGGACTCGCGGCTGTATTTTCGCTAATTATTGAATTCACGAGCCGTTTGTTAACCCTAGAATTTATCGTTTGGTAACCCTCAAAAGTATTGTTCGTTTTTGGTAACCCTGGAATGTATGGATAGTTATCGCTAACCCTAGAATATATTTTCCCCTTCATAAATAAAAATGATATATTTTTTTTTCTTTCTCGGCCATCAAATATCAAGAAACATAACTTATACAAATATAATGATAGATCTATAAGTATACTCTATTTTAAAAAATGCACTCAGACATCAATATACCAAACATTATCATACTGAACATTGATTAATATATAGAAAAATATATCTGTCTTCATCAAAATAGTCAATGCAAACAATTTCCGTCACTCTCATGAGGACCCCCATGCACCCAATCAGGGACCCCTAGGGATCCCCAGATCCCTGGTTGAGAAACGCTGGCTTAGAATAACTAGGAGGGAAAGGACCCCTTAATAAAGGACTTGGGAGGAGAAGTCAGTTTTGTAAGTGCCTATATAATTACTGATGTGGCTTGGCCTTTAACATTCTGTTGGGTCCCAACATCCTTGTCCCATATGGGCGTATATTTTTACCCTGAGAATATAACTGGGAGCTTGCTTTTCTTTCATTGCATATGGACTGTTTTGTATTGTTTTTTATTTTTCAAACATATTGCACTGTTTACTATTTGTTTACTTACATCTGACTGGTATTTTGTGCTCCCAAGTCTTACCCCATAATGCCATGAATCTGTATCTTGCAAGGACGAGATCTAACAAGATTGAAACATGTCATTTTGCAATTTGAATGAATGTCTATATATACCATTAGGCTGTATTGCATTTAACTAAACATGTTTCTGGATGTTGTCAAACAACGTGTAAGAAAATGTTCTGGATGGTTGTAAGCATACAATATAAGGGAGCTTGGTTTAGTCGGGGCATGTCAAGGAAGCACGGAGGAGCAAGATTGCCGGTAAGCTTAAGGACCTGCCTTGTCCTGTCTGATTAATTGAAGAATGGGAGGTAAGGCATAGCTCCTTTACCTCTGTTCTTCAATTAAACAGCATATACACTTTTTGAGGTGAGATACCCTATAATGTCTTGAAAGGACCTTCATCTTATGGACCAGCTATTTAAAATAAGAGGATATCTGCAGTTAGGGGATATTCAGTGCAAATCATATGCTTTTCAGAAAAAGAGCAGTATTTCCATCCCAATGACCTTAACTGTCCATTCAGCATTGTGTCTGTGTATAATAAATGCAACTGAAATACTGACTTCTGTTTGCAGGACCCCTAATAAGACCTTATGGTCTTGCCCTGACCCACGCCCCCTAATAGAGACCTTTATGGTCTTGCCCTTGACCCAGCGCCTAGGTTGATTCAGTTGCTCAGTAGAGATCTGAGCATCTTTGACCCATCCAACAGCCAATCAGTAAAAATTACTGTTAGGATCAATCCAAGGACGTGATGCATCCTGGAAGAAGAAGGACCATTAGAACTTAAAGTCAGCTTACTATATCAACAGCAGGGAACAGCAAAGGGTGTGAATCAACTGATTTTTGAAAATATAAGAGAATATGTAGAATAACTAAGTATGGCATTACACAAAACTAACAATTTCACAATATTGATAATTTCCACTGAACTGTCCCTTTAACAAAGATCCATGCAGTAGGGCTGTTGACATGGTGAGAAAACGGCTGGGCCAGACAGCACTCTTACCAGCAGAACTGATCTCAACCCAGAACAGGTGTGTTCCTTGTTGGACTTGTGCCTGAATACCACCTATTTCAAATACAGGGATAGTTCTATAAGCAAAAACATGGATGTGCTATGGGATCTCCAGTTTCACCCATTGTGGCCAACCTTTACATGGAGGAGGTAGAAACACAGCGCTTAATACCTTTAAGGGCATGCCACCCAGCCACTGGTTAAGATATGTTGATGACACCTGGGTTAAAATCCACCAAAGGAAGTACAAGCTTTCACAGAACAATAATGCGGTGACACAAACATTAATTCACAAGGGAAGAGGTACAAACAACAAACTGGCTTTCTTGGCTGCTTGGTAGAAGTTAAGGAAAATGGTAAACTGAGTAAGGTTTACAGAAAACCAACACACACAGATCAGTATTTGATGTTTGACTCCACCACCCTTTAGATCACAAGCTGGGTGTCATCAAACCCTGCAATACAAGCCGAGAACCCCACTAGCACGAGGCGAAGGCTAAGAAATGAAACATCTCAGAGGAGCCCTTAAAACTTGTGGAATCCAGACTGGGCCTTTGTCAAAAGAAGTAAAGGAAAAAAGAACACAATACCTAAGACAGTAGGAAGAACATGGTCATCCCATATGTAGCAGGGGTCTCCGAGAAATTAAGAAGAATTTTCAAAAAACATCGTATCCCTGTCTGCTTTAACCGAACAACACACTGAGGCAGCAATTGGTACACTCCGAAAGACCACATACCAAAACACAAGATAAGCGACATCATATATGCAGTGCGTGCAGTAAGATGCTCTGATTTGTGGTGGGGGAGACCAAACACAACTGCATCAACGTATGGCCCAGCACAGAAGAGCCAATTCCTCGGGTCGACTCAGCCGTGTACCTGCATCTAAGGATAAAGGACATACCTTTGAAGATTGTAATGTTAACATACTGGCGAAGGAACGTGACTGGTTCAAGAGAGGTGTTAGGAGGCCATTTATGTGAAAATAAAGAAACCAAGCCTAAATAGAGGTGGGGGGGTTCGAACCCAACTGTCTGCCATGTACAATGCTGTTTTAACACCTTACTCTGGGCGTTCCTATAACACCTCTTAGCCACTATCTAATCACACACCTTAACACCTGGCTGTGATATGCTAATTGGGATTTTCCAGGGTACTAATTGCCACAGATTCTTGTACAAGTCATTCTGAATTGAGAAAGCCAGTCGGATGACTAGCGAAACGTCTTCAAGAACTACATTTCAAGTCCAGTTGATCTAATTGAATACAACAGATATCCAAGCAGTAGGTGTTGAAGTCTTCCAGCCAACCAGAATATATCTAAAAATAAAGCATTTGAACTCAGTCCACACTCAACCCAAACTTCAACTGATTTGTTTAGTCGCTTATGTCCCAGTCACACAGGAATTACCACTAATATGAGTTAAAGTGTAAATTGTGGACTAATAATTTCTGCCCAAATAGGCAGTGTGAGAATTAGAGACTGAACTTTTCCTAAATTGACATTTGAATTCCTTCTTTTCACTCTCCGTACAGTGTTCAGAGCCACTACAAACGCAATGAGGATTCTCAAAAAAGAATCATCCTAGAAGGAGTTTCTATTAATACCGTTTATTCTGCCAGAAATGCTGTTTTGGAAAATTACCCTGACTTAGACATCATGGAGTTATTGCATAATGGATTTCCCATTCTATTGAAATTTTACATAGTCTTTAATTTGAAATATGTGAGTGTCAATTATTGTCACAAATTCAACAATTTCTAACACCCATGACAGCAATTGTAACAAGAAATCAAGCAATTGTTGGTGTAATGTTCCTGTATTACCATTGGACAATGTAAGGGGTACAGTAGGCTACCCTCTATCTACAGTAATGGACAGTTGGTTACCCACTATACACAGTAGACTATAGTAGGTTACCCTCTATCTACAGTAGGTGAGCAGTAGGTTACCCTCTATCTGCAGTTGGTGACATAGAATACCTTCTATCTATAGCATGATCTGTAGGTTACCCTCTATCCACAGTAGGTGAACAGTAGGTCACCATCTATCTACATAAGGTGAACAGTAAGTTAGCTTCTATCTACAGTAGATGAACAGTATGTTAGCCTCTATCTACAGTAGGCAAACATAGATTATCCTCTATCTAGAGTAGGTTCTTGAGGAAAATCATTTTTGGCTATAAGTTTAATTCATATCACACAGTTTTAAAGGGCATGTCCGTTATAAAAAAAAGTTTTAAAATGTAGATTACCCCTCCTGAACGTCTTTACCTACCAGGTCCCTCCTGCACCTACTCTCGCTGCTTATGACAGCCGTTCCACTTCCGGTTGCGTCTGTCAGTTAAGGTATGACGTGATGTCATGCTCAATCACCTGACCAGGAAGTAAAGTGACTGTCAGCGCAGAAGTCTCCTGCATCTGTTTTTGTTCCAAACAAGCTCGAACAGGAGCAGGGGGCGCGCCTAGACGTCGAGGGACTGGTCAGGTAAGGAAGTTCAGGAGCATCTTTAAAACTGTAAATATTGTGAAAGTGGGATTGGGGGATAATCTACATTTTAGAACAAAGTGTTTTTTAGTTAACTTGTGCAGTCCAGTAGAGTAGTAATGCAGCACATTTATACTATTAGTAATCAGGGCAGAACTCACGGTCCAGTAGAGTAGTAATGCGAACATTATGCTATTAATAATTGGGAGGGAGGAGTCTCGTCCAGTAAAGTAGTAATGCAGCACATTAATACTATTAATAATCAGGAGGAGTCACAGTCCAGTAGAGATGTAATGCAGCACATTATTACTATTATATCGGGGGAGGAGTCACTGTCCAGTAGAGTAGTAATGCAGCACATTTATACTTTTATTAATCGGGGAGGAGTCACAGTCCAGTAGAGTAGTAATGCACACACATTTATACTATTAATAATCGGGTAGGAGTCACGTCCAGTAAAGTAGTAATCCGCACATTAATACATTAATAATCGGGGGGAGGAGTCACAGTCCAGTAGAGAAGTAATGCAGCACATTATACTATTGATATCGGGGGAGGAGTCACAGTCCAGTTGAGTAGTACTTAGGACCTTTCAGACTGGGGTTACCTTTACCTAGTTAGGACCTTTCAGACTGGGGTTACTTTTACCCAGTCACAAATAATAAGAATGCACACTTACAAAGTTATGCTAAATGGAATTATTGTACTGGTATGTTTGGAGGGCTTTTCATTCTTATATTGATAAAAATATAACTGAATGTTACTATCATTGGTTATAGCGCAATAACCCAAAGAAGCCAGGCTGAAGACACGCTGCTATAGAATATTCAGTATTAGAATTTGAAAGTATTGGATCATAATTTACTGTAGGGAAAGAGAAGATTCACTTTGGAATAAACTGAAATCTCCTAAAGCGAACAGTGAATTCCTGATAGAGAGGAATGAGGAATCCGTGCTCTCTATTCAAATAACCTTTACATGTCAGTATATCATGTATTAATGTACAAGGGGACCAACATGACACTCAGCTTTAAAGGCAGAAGCTACATAGTGAGTCTCCTAAACGAGCTATGCATTGAACGTTAGATTTGTATACAAAGACATGCAAAATATTGCACACAATAGGCGCAAGTGCTGACAGTCCATCCTCTTCCACACATCAATGAATCTGCGCTGTCAACAAGCATGTAACAAGCCTCTGAACAACTTCCATGATTTAATAACTGATATTGGTTAAACTTCCTGCATCTCTAAATTTAAATGACTAGTTTCCTTGGTTTTTTTTAACACTTTATTTTAAGTTTTACGTCAGGTGGATGTTAAAACATAAGTCTAAAGAGGCCCCAATAATCTAATCCCCTTACCTGGATTGATCTCAGTGCTTTAAATGTAGATCTTTAGTAGAAATGGATACAAAACAAACTCAAACCAAGTTCGAGCCGAACTGTATGAGTTTGGACGAACTCGAACTATTCAAACTAGTTTGGGGTTAGGGTTCGACTTTCTAGACTCCGGGGACTATTTTAGAAAATCCTCGAACATTTGAGAATTCTCGAATGGCCGGAGAGTCCCAAAAACGGCGGCTCGTGGATTGCCGAACGGGCGACAATCCCACATTCCTCCAAATTCCCTTCTATAATAACATCCCTCTAATGTTCCCTTCTATTTAGTACATTCCTCTAATGATCCCTTCTATGGACTACATCCCTTTAATGTTCCCTTCTATGGAATAACATCCCTCTATGTTCCCTTCTATGGAAAACATCAATCTAATGTTCGCTTCTGTGAATAACATCCCTTTAAGATTTGCTTCTGTGGAACAGCATCCCTCTAACATGCTTCTATGGAATAACATTCCTCTATGTTCCCTTCTATGGAATAAATCCCTCTAATGTTCCCTTCTATTTAGTAACATTCCTCTAATGATCCCTTCTATTTAGTAACATTCCTCTAATGTTCCCTTCTATTTAGTAACATTCCTCTAATGTTCCCTTCTATGGAATACATTCCTCTAATGTTCCCTTCTATGGAATAACATTCCTCTATGTCCCTTCTATGGACTAACATTCCTCTAATGTTCCTTCTATGGAATAACATTCCTCTAAGTTCCCTTCTATTTAGTAACATTCCTCTAATGATCCCTTCATTTAGTAACATTCCCTAATGTTCCCTTCTATTTAAACATTCTCTAATGATCTCTCTATGGACTAACATCCCTTTAATGTTCCCTATGGAATAACATTCCTCAATGTTCCCTTCTATTTAATAACATTCCTCTAATGTTCCCTTCTATTTATACATTCCTCTAATGATCTCTTTATGGACTAACATCCCTTAAATGTTCCCTTCTATGGAAAACATCCCTCTAATGTTCCCTTCTATGGAATAACATCAATCTAATGTTCCCTTCTATTTAACAACATTCCTCTAAGGTTCCCTTCTATGGAATAACATCCCTTAACATTTGCTTCTGTGGAACAGCATCCCTCTAACATTTGCTTCTATGGAATAACATTCCTCTAATGTTCCCTTCTATGGAATAACTCCCTCTAATGTTCCCTTCTATTTAATAACATTCCTCTAATGTTCCCTTCTATTTAATAACATTCCTCTAATGTTCCCTTCTATGGAATAACATCCCTTTAACATTTTCTTCTATGGAATAGCATCCCTCTAACATTTGCTTCTATGGAATACATATCTCTAATGTTCCCTTCTATGGAATAATTTCCTCTGATGTCTCATAGTATTTACTTTGGAGCACATGTAAGATGGAAGGGACAGACAGTTTCACAGTGAAAGGAGACCTGGGAATATTTAAAATCTGACACCCTTTTATTACTGACCGTTAACCTACAGAGTGCAATGGGATGTAGGAAAACTCTCCACTCTACATCTAACGTTTAAAGTTGATAAAGGTACAATCTCTTATTTCATATAAAGCTCCTTGGCCTAAGTTTTAGTTTACCTTTAAATACATAGTGTAAAGAAGCACAGGCCGTATAGAGACTGGGGTATAATCCATTAATATGTGTTTGGTCCATAGAGCACTGTACTGTGTAGCAGACAAAGTTTTTTAACCCCATAGGGCCAATCAGTTAAATTGCTTTATTACTTGTGTCTAGATATTTTGCAGGAGATACAGTAATGCCCGTCTGCAAAGAGAACCCATGCTGGATATTTAATTGCAAGGGAATGCCCGTCGAAGGGGATTTGACTCTGGTGTGAGTTATTACTGTCTGATTTCTCACCTTTACATTTCATCACCTCCTGCCAAGCAATCTCCAGGCCCTAAGTCCAGAAGGTTTGTAAATGAAGCGTTTCAGTAGACGCTCTATAAATTCTCTCTTTCTGCATGGAGAAAAGTCACTGCCATCCAGACAAACCTGACTCGTCATTGTTTTCTGTTTGCTTGACAATAGCTTACACTGTCCCATTCATTGTGTAAGGACTTGCAGATGAAATGTCTGTGTACCACATGGGACAGCACATTGTAACATATCGCACAAGAAATCTACCTACAGAAAGACGTGAGCTGAATGGTACCTTTGTCTCTTGTAATTGTGGCGTGTAACGTGTAGATTTTGTAGAGACTTCACAACATGGGTAGAGTGCATGGGTTGGAGATGGGTAGAATGCATGGCAACATACACAGTTGCTCCACCATAGACCCTTCCGATCCCCCCCAAAGATTTACCTGTAGTTAGAGACAGTCTCGGTTTTCCATTCTACACAACATTGATGCTGTTTAGGGTATCACAGGATTTACTTAGTTAAATGAGGTTATTTGTGCACAGACACCATCATGTTCTCTTAAGAGTTTTATGTTACTGTGCCTGCTTGACATTATGTATGTGCCATGTATGTACTGTATGTAATCCAACTGCCTTATATATTATAAAACCAGCTACATCCTGTTCATAGATAAAATAATCACACAGTCATAAAATAAATTTCTCTTGGCTTATTCTAGTTTGGTAAGGTTTGCTCTTAATGGCTTTCTACCCAATTAATCAAGTAAGATAGCGTGAGTTAAGATTAGAGTAGAGAGTGCATTATTTTCCACAATCCAACATGATTATATCTGATGACATAGCTAACACTGATATAACTTGATGCTGATCAATTGCGCAAGTGATTCGAAGTTACTTGCGCGATTGTTTATCACTGTGCAGGATGTGAAAGGAAAAGGAGGAGCTCGCGGAGCTGGGAACTCATTGGGAGGCATGGACTTAAGGTAAACCAGAAGGGGGGAGAAAATGGAGTGGGGGGGAATGAGCCAGGTAGAGAGGGGAAACCACTTCTGGAAGTTGGAAAGTTATAACTGGCGCCCTAACATGTAGTAGTGCACCGATTATAAGATTATTATTTACAGAGGGACTTCCATGGAAGGGGTGGATTATGGTGGTATGAATGCAGGATCGGATTGGACTCTCTGGCTATTTATAATAGTATGAATGCAGGATTGGGTTGGAATCTGCTATATAATAATAGTAGGAATCCAGGATGGGGTTGGTCTCTAGCTATTTATAATCCAGGAATCGGCTTGGTCTGTCTTACTATTTATAATGATGCTAGCAAAAGTGTGCTGGTTGGTGCACATAGGAAATTAGGGTGTATGTTTGGCTATTTGTAGATACAGAGGATATAAATAAGGCCATCTCTAACTTTTTGGCACCTGAATGCTGCCCTGTAATGTGCTTCACCTTGCCTCATTGAGAGGTGGCCTTGGATATAAAATCTCTACACAACCTATTGTAAGACGTATATAAATTGGGGGTATTTATGCTCCGAGACAGTCAGCCTTACCCCATTTTTATGCACAAACTCTTATCAGGAGTGGGCCCTTGCATATGTTGGAGGCAGGTGTGTTCCTGAATAAGTGGCCGAACTTTCGAAAGTTCGTCCGTTTTTGAACTATATGGAAGTTCGAAAACGGACCCATTAAAGTCAATGGGAGTCAAATAATTTGAAAAGTTCAAATTAAATACAATTAAAATATCAATGGTAACTTAATGTAAATGCGGTGGGACCTGGAAAATGGTCTGGGGAACATGTTTGAATATCCAGGACTTTCAAAAAATCGAGATTTTACTCTGTTCGTAATACGATATTTACTCGCGTATTGGTATAATGATATTTTACTCTCAGATTCGATAATTCGATATTTACTCGCGTATTGGTTATAGACATTTTACTCGCATATTCGATAATTCGATATTTACTCGCGTATTGGTAGAATAGACATTTTACTCACAGATTCGATAATTCGATATTTACTCGTGTATTGGTATAATAGACGTTTTACTCGCATATTTGCGCGCCTCGAATGTTCGAACATTTGATAAAATATCGAAATTCCAATAGTCCTAGTCCGTTTGAACCGAAAAGTTCGGCTCGAACTCGGGTTGAGTTCTAATCCATCTCTATTGCTATTTACAGGTAGCGGATGATGGTCAACCCCTTCTGCTTGCTTCCATGCACGGAACAAGCAGAAGACAGCGAGGTAATGAAGGCTGGTAAATACATTTGGGGGCAGCTTCAGATATATAAACCTTGCGAGGTCAAGGTTTGTGCCTATTTCCTGACACATAGTACATTTTTTGGGGGGGTGGGACATACCCTTTAACAGTGTCTGGTAAACTGGAGGGATGACCTAACAGAGACTGTTAAACCCTAAAACTGTCCAGTTGAGCAAGCACTGTTAGTTTCAGCACCTCCTTCCTGTTCAGAAAGACAATGTTTGCCAGTCCCCCAGTTCACCATTCGCTGTTAGCTCAGCCCTCAGTTCACACAGACAGTTTTGACCCATAGCGAGTGTGACTGGAACATATATGTTGCCCACATTACTGGTACATATTGTTACCTACATTGGCTGGTACATACACAATGTCCACAGTGATTAGTACATACAGTTTACCCACAGTGACTGGCACTTTAAGCTGCCCATTGAAGTTTGCCCTGATGAATGGTTCTTTTTTGCCCATAGCGACTGGAATATGTTTGCCCACAGTGACTGATACATACGTTTTGTCCACAGTGACTGAGACATGTACATTTGCCCACAGTTATGTGACTGGTACATATATGTTTGCCCTCAATGGGTGTGACTGGCACTACAAGTTGCCCACAGTGATGGTACATACAGAGGTTGCCCGCAGTTGTGTGACTGGTACATATTGTTTTTTTCCCACAGTGAGTGTGACTGGTACATACATATTTGCCGATAGTGATGGTACATACAAGGTTGCCCCCAGTAAGTGTGACTTGTACAAATAAGTTGTCCACAGTGACTGGTATATAAAAGTTGAGCTTACTGTGCCATGAAATAACATCTACAATATTTATATTCCCCTTTAAACTCTGTAGTCTGTGCAGCTCCTTTCTGGTGAATAATTAATCAATTAAAACTAAACACTTGCATTGAAACCAATCCACTCTGCAGCATGCATAGAAAAGTTAAAATGTAGGTAAAGGATTAATAATTTTTTATGGCCAGTAAGAAACTAAGCACCATGGGAAATTCAAAGCTTTTAAGGAAGTCTATAGTTGAATATGAGGTCCCCACTGTTTAAAATCAGATGGATATATTTTATTATGAAACTACAGATGTATCAATAGGTCTGTAAATTCTGTGTAACGTGCAGCATTTCTAGACTTCAAGCTTAAAGTTTATTCATTTAGGGCACGGCCACACTGCAAACGCAAACGCAATCGCATCGATTTTTATGTGCGATTTTTTTTGCGTTTGCGCTTGCTATTTCTTCAATAAGTATAGGAAAACGCATGCGATTGCGATTAAAAATGCATAACGCAAACGCAATCGCAACGCACACGAAAAACGTGCGTTTTTTTTGCGTTGCCGCGTTTTCAATGATTTTTTAAAAACGCAATCGCAAACGCAAGCGCAAACGCAAAAAAAAAGCAGCAGTGTGGCCCAGCCCTTACTGAGATGGTTAAAGGAACAGTGTAATTTGTTCCCCTGCATTTTTTCCTATTCTCATCTGTAGCCAAGTACTAAGGCTAAGGCCACATTGTGCTCAACGCAATGCACATGAAAGGTGCACATTTCACACCCGTTATGGTCTTTTGTGGTGCGATCACGTGCGCTCTGTGACATGCAAATGTGAAATGGTTGTGAATTCACAAGTGTGATTGAGAGTAGCCTAGCCCGTAAGTTTCCAAACTTAGCATTCATACCTGCTAATGTAATAGAAAAAAAGTTGTGTATTTCCACTTTATTACAACCTTTAAAGTTTGCAGGATCCCTAATAGTTTCCATTATTGTCTCGGTCCCTGGTTGATTTAGTTGCTCATTAGAGATCTGAGCATATTGACCACCCAATAGCCAATCAGTAGAAATTACTGTTTAGACATTCCAAGAATGTGGTGCATCATGGAAGAAGAGGACCATTGGAGAACCTTTAAAAACCTTAAATGGCCACTGCAAATCATAGCAAAAAGGTATGAAATAGGTTGCTTGATGAAGACTATTTTAGAATACCTAGGTATGTGTAACAGATAAATAATATAAAAATAATGCTTTTTGTGATGATGTGTTTTATATTCTATCTACTTTTAAACTCTTTCTTTATAAAATTCCACTTGTGCCACTTTTTCACTAACTGTGCATTGGGGTTTTTTAGCCTGGTGTTGGTGGCTGGTTCCCAGAGAAATCAACCTCCATGTTCAATCAGAATCTTATTTAAGGTGCGTGATGTCGTGCAACACACAGTAAATTCTTACTAATTAGTCCCTGTTGAGGCCTTACCTGGAATTTAACTTACGGAGGATTCCTCCAGGGACTTGGCTTAATATTAAGAAATGTCTTTGTGGTTTAGATCTGGATCTCTGTTTAGTGTTTAAACCACAAGTGAAAATGGCTCCATTTCCTTTGTAGATTAATCCTGATGGCAATTAAATATACTCCAAGATCAGATGGTGAATAAGTTAACCCCAGCCTGATGACTTGTGAAAAAAGTCTATACATATGAATAGTTACCCTCTTCTATCAGGCTCATTTACCCAGACTCGCTGGGCAAATATGGAGTTAAAGTTGCGCTAACCAGTTAGCGCGCGATTTCAATCCACATTAGCGTTGGATGCGTGTTACGCAAAATCACCTGCGCATCTATCGCTTTTGCACTCGTTTTAGTGAAGGATTTTAACGCCAGCAAATAGCTGCTGTGAAAATCTCGCAGTGGGTAAATTTCTTCCCCGGGATTTACCCACATTTGCAACGCGATTTTGAATCAACACTGGTAAAATCATTGGTGCAGACTGATAAAATGTTTTCACAGAGACTCTGGTAAAATTGTTAACACAGACTATGACTTTATAGAACCCAGACACTTGGTATTAACATTACACAGGCTGGTAATGGTTGGAGCCCAGACACTGGTATAATCATTGGCACAGACTGATAAATGATGATTGGCACCCAGACACTGATATATCATTGGCACAGACTGATAAATGATTGGCACCCAGACACTGGTAAAATTGTTTGCACAGACTGATAACTGGTTGGCACCCAGACACTGGTTAAATTATTAGCACAGACGGTAATTGGTTGGTATGCAGACACTGGTAAAATCTTTGGCAAAGACTGATAACTGTTTGGAACCCAACACTTGTAAAATCATTTGCAACAGACTGATAAGTTGCTGGCACCCCAGACACTGGTAAACCTATTGGCACAAACTGATAACTGATTGGAACCCAGACACTGGTTAATTATTAGCACAGTCAAATAACTGGTTGGAACCCAGACACTGGTATACTTATTGGCAGAGACTGATACTGGTTGGAACCCAGACACTGGTATAATCATTGGTCACAGACTGATAACTGGTTGGGACCCAGACACTGGTAAAATCATTGGCATAGACAGATACTAACTGGTGGATACCCAAACACTGGTAAAATTTTGGCACAAACTGTTAACTGGTTGGAACCCAGACATGGATTTAATCATTGGGGCAGACTGATTACTGGTTGGAAACTTGAGACTGGTAAAATCATTTGCGCAGACGGATAAAGTTTGACAAAGACTGATAACTGGTGGTTATCTAGACATTGTGTAAAATCATTGGCACAGACTGATTACTATTTGGAGCCTTGACACTGGTAAAATCATTGGCAAGACTGATAACTGGGTCGAACCCAGCACTGGTAAAACCATTGGAACACACTGATAACTGGTTGGAACCCAGACACTGGTATAATCATTGCACAGACTGATAACTGTTATCACACACTGACTTGTAAATATAAAATGCCCTGTGTCCACAACACACACTGACTTTCAAATATAAATATGCCCCATGTCCAGCAGCACATACAGACTTGTAAATATAAAATTCCCCCATAAACATAAAGCCACTTACTGACTAGAAGCAGACTGAGCAACCGAAGGAACCATCAGCAAGTACATGCCCCCTTTCTCTCTCCTTCTAGGACGGAACTCCTGTGCTGTTGGCTGAAATGCAGTATTTCAGGAAGGCTTTTTTTTTTGGCTAGGGATTTTTTCCCCATGGAATACCTCCTGTACTCCTCTAATGGCAGCCCTGCTTAGGGGTATAGTAGGGGAAGGGTGAAAGACAAAAAAGAATTAGATAAATATCTTTATATATATGGATATGGGAAACTCCCATCAGGGAATATGGGTAACTCCCTTCAGAGAAATAGGGTACCCCATCGGGGGATATAGGTAATTTCCTTCAGGGTATGGAGAACTGGGATTTGGGGTACTTCCATCAGGGATATGGGAAACTCCCATTGTGGGAAATGGGGTGCTCCCATCAGGGATATGGGAAACTGCCTTTAGGGACTCCGGTTAATGATATGGAGAATTGGGATATGGGGTATTCCCATCAGCAATATTGGGTACCATTTCAGAAGATATATGGGACTCCTTTTAGGGATATAGGGACTCTCATTGGGGGATATAGGGTACTATTGGGATATGGGTACTCCCTTCAGGAATATGGGGTAATCCTTTCAGGGATATGGGTTTCTCCCATCAGATATTATGGGGAACTGCTTTTAGGAATATAAGGGTATCTTATTGTGAATTTGGGGTACTCCTCTCTCAGGGATTGGGGAACTGGATATGGGTTACTCCCATGAGGGGATATGGGGTACTTCCATCCAGCCCTGGGTGCTAGACTAATCTCAAACCCTACCCCAGGGTTGTCACAATTGGAGAAACCTTAATGGAGACTAACACCAGAATTGTGCACCAAACTTTTATCTAGGGATATGGTACTCTCATTGGGGGATATGGGATACTCTTTTCAGGGATATGGGGTACACTCATTGGTAGATATGGGGTACCCTTTTAGGAAAAAAGAGGTCTCCCATCAGGGTAATGGGGTACTCCCTTCAGAATATGGGGTTAACCCATTGGGCGATAGGGGGTTCTCCTTTCAGGGATATGGGGTACTCTCATTGGGGGATGTGGGGTACTTCCTTCAGGAATATGAGGTACTCCCTTCAGAATATGGGGTGCTCCCATCAGGGATATGGGGTACTCCCTTGTGGGATATGGGGTATTACCAATCAAGGAAATGGGGAACTCACTTTAGGGATATGGGGTACTTTGATTTGGGGCATATGGGTATTCCCTTAAGGCATATAGTGTACTAAAACTGATATTCAAATGCACTTCCAGAGCCCTGGGTGCTAGACTTATCTTAAAACCCTTACCCTGGGTGTCACAATCGTGAGAAAAAGTAACGGTTTCTCACACAACATTTTGGGGGGGAGATTGACTCCTCCTTCATACAAACAACTTTACAACAAACTGCAGACAATAGCCAAGGTTTTCCTATATGGTAGAAACACATTATTAAGTTTATGAGAGAAGGATCCGTTTATACAGAGCCCAACATAGGGTCTGTGAAGGTATCTGGGGAGATTTTCGTTGAGTTACATCTGGAAAAAGGCTTTGCTACGATATTCCAAATGAGTGGTAGGAAATACAATAGGCAATAAAAACCATAGGGTTGAAACCGCTTCCATATTTAACCACCATGTTTACCTTCTTTGTTTTTATACCATAATCCCATCGTCAATCAATAACACGAGAATGTTCACCTGCCGCCAGGGCTTGTAGGTTCCATTTTCTCCTCCCTTGAGGCTCTACTTGGTGGAATTCTTGATAATTTGCTGCTAAATTTGATAGCCATCTGATCCCACATTTATACGGCAGGGGCTTTGTTTAATTGAAAATCTAAGCAGGGATTTTTCTTGTTTTTACAGCAGGACCTGCTCTTTAAAGGAACATTTATTTCACACCATTCAAGCAGCCCCTTTTTCATCATCCTGACAGTTTATGAGTATGGTTTGGAGTGGGAGAGAGCCTGCTGTTCCTTTTGTTCTGTACCCTCCTGCCTGCCGTAGAGCAAAAACACCATTTTTTAATTAGAACCCTTGAGCATTTTTATTCCTGCTCAGTATTCCCCAGGCAAGTGGCAATACACCGCACTAATGCAGCTTAATATATTTTTTCAGAATTTGGCAGGAAAAAAAAAGTTGGTGTCAAGGTCCAACTCTCACCTGGCCAATCGCTATCCCTGGAAATTACTGATTATTCTAGGTTCAAATTATATGACTTGCCAATCATTCTGAAATATCATTGCTATCACTTTAATTTCAAATCAAAGTTTGTAAGATTCAGGGCTAGGGATTCTCTTTTCTAATGTCAAGCCACGCCTCACTTAATTTATATATACATATATATCTATCTGAACCTTTGAAACTTATTTATGTAAATTTAATTATCCGTAATATGGATTGCACTTATCCCCCCCCTGTTTTTACACTGTATTTATAATATACAGTGCAACGTGACCCAATGTGGTGCTATATAAATACAATTATACATACAAACAAACTAAACAGCAAAGACTAATCATTGGCCCTGTGTACCAAACCAAGATCCCCACAATGTAAAGAAAAGTGTTGACAGTGACTTGGTGATTTTCTCTAAACCATCCATAGTAGAATAATGCCAACCCCAAGTCCATCCCATGGTTCCATAGACAGCCTTGTTAACAGTGACGGACTTTAGTGAGGACACTTAGACTTTCACTTCGGAATATTGAAACAAGACGTGTGCAGGTTCCATGGGAATTCCATAGTTATATAGAAAATGTCTTCTGATATTATTCATAAAGATTGGAATGACGGCAGGTTACCCTGGCACAAAGGAAGGAAAATTCCCCCTCCCCCCCTTCTAGTGGTCACAGACCACTATTTTTTTAATAATTTTCTGTAAAGGTCATTGTTTCCACTATTTACTTTACATTTGTATTTAGACTTTCTGGTGTTATTCAGGCTGTGCTGTTAATAGTTTGTTTTTATAGCTAGAGGCTGTGCAGTCCCCCTGTAAGAAGGCTCTATTTTATAAGTATGCTTATTTTTTAGCTGCTCTGTGTAGGTCTTTTTTCTCCTTTAAGCCACCTCACCTAAGCTATATAACTGTCGGGTATATTGTGCACCAGAGCTACCATGTAGCGCCTGTAAGTCAGGTTAATAGCTCTAGGCCATTAGGCGGTATTGGCATGCTATTATACCAGCAGTTCTGGACACAATGCTTTAGCCACAGGACATAAAGGAGAAAAGTTGCAAGTTCCCACCCATTTCTCTGGGAATGCTGGGGTGAGAAATCATTCCCTCGTTTTCTTTGGATTAATCGGGGAAAGCTATTTTATTGTACAAGGCTGTGAAGTACCTTCTGTTGGTAAGAAGGCTCTGTTTCATCTTATGCTCTGTTTAGGGCTTTTTGATCTTTAAGCCCACCGTACCTAAATCTTATAGCTAGCTGGTATCTTATTAATCATTTGAAATCTTTTGTAACAAAATGTTCTTGTTCCTTCTCTGTATTAATTCTCGTGGTGAATTGGAATATTAGATCAGGATGATCAAGGTCGAGCACTGGCATAATGTCCTAATTGCATTGTTCTGATTTATTTCAGTAGTTAGAGGTTGTCCACTTGTTTTTCCTTCTGAGCAATTAACCTGGGATCAGGTATTGGATACTCAGTACTGTAATTCACTGGCTTCGTAGAATCAGTCTTTGTTCTAATAACTTGCAGTGCAGCCACCCTCTACTCAGGTAGACATTCCCTACCACACCATAGCGCGAAAGTACACCAATCTACTATATGTTTTAAAACATTATGCATCACATGCTATTCCTTATTAAGTGTAATTTCCAGGCCATTTCCGGAATCATTCATGGAAGCTATTTCAATCCTTCAAGCTGAACTGTTATGTAATATAGGCAGGTCACTGGACTCTGCTAATGAGGCTAATAGGGAAGTTAGGATTCAGTTACTAATTGATAGTGTACCTTCTGCTCCGAAGTGGAGTTTCCAATATAGGAATGCATGGATACTCACTGTAATCTCTATGGTAGATGGTTCCATTTTAGTACCACTGGTATTGCTAGGAATGTTCACAACCGCTATGCAGAAAGACGATTTCTAATGACTTCAAATGTACAGCTCGCTTGTAGGTCCATCATGCACTGTAATGGGAGCAGTGACTCTAATAGACTATTCAAAATAAGGTCATTAGATCCCCAAACAGAGTGTTTCTCCTCCCAGCATTGCTTTCTAATTTAGCTACATTATCTCTGAGGCTAAGCCGTGACTTCAGGGCCCAAGACAAAATACACTAAGATTTGTCTTAATATCAGATTCTCTATAAAACCGGGGCACCCCTGTGATACCTACATTACTTATTCTATAAACAACAATCATTATTATTTTAATGTTATTTTATTTTTTTTCGAAAGAGACAAATCCTATTATTTTATTCTAGCTAAGGAATCCATGGAAGTTTACCATGGTATCTTGTGATTCCAGACAATTTTCCAATTGATTATAATGGGTCCAGTACATTTAGATGCCAGTTTGATGGCTGGCATTAAAAGTGGCGAAATAGATACCTCTATTTGGCAATGAATTCAGACGCTTATCGCCATATGATGTCGCCGGCAAGTTTTCAACAGTTGCCGATAGGTGCATCAGGATGTTTTAAAGCGGGATGTCCATCCTATGGTCATACATAAGTTTGCATACATAACTTCTAGCTTTCCCCAGCAGCCATCTGCCATTGGTAAATATTGAGAGTTAAGTTCAAACAACTCTGCACTGCTACAGAAAAGAGATCTCTCTTTTATGGTCACATACACGAACCTATAACATTACTCTCCATATATAACCCACTGAATGTAGGAAGGTACATAGTATAGTGTTTGACCATCATTACTAT
>JAACNH010005420.1:0-20360 GCA_019447015.1 Hymenochirus boettgeri
AATGCCTGCTGCTCCTGCACCTCACTGCTCGCAGCCGCTGCCTCCTCCTCTCCGTCGAGGTGCGTCCGTCCGCCTCGCTCCGGTAGTCCATGGCTCCAGTCGACGTAGCTCCATACACATACAATCCATCATGCATCTACTGATCCAACGGCCAGAGGCTGATAAAATGAAAACGTCAATATGAGGACTCGCTGGCAGCTAATAGCATAAGATGTAGTAATACTCACAATCCCCCTCACGCCGATAACTACAGTCATGAAGTCAGTAACCTACCTCCCGAATGGCAATAATAATAGCTGAATAACGGTGGATAGATAAGTGCTAATCATAATAATAGGGATAATAAAAATAAGCATGGAGTCATAAAAGTGATGGATAGCCAGGGACCCTGTTGAATAAATAAGAATGTATGTGTGTTCAGGGAGTGTGGAAAGGGAGCTGGGGACTGAGGGGGTGAGGGGAGAGCTGAGAGTTATACAACCAGCACCCAGCACATAGCTGAAGGGAAAGGGGGAGCATTCCCATTGGTGCAAAGAGAAGGCAGGGGTGCAGGGGTTGTGTACCAACAGGGTGGAGAACATCAAAAGGTACTAACCATATTCCACCGCTCTGTATGAAACGTAGTAAACCACAAGAGATGGCAAAAATCACAGCTGAGGTTAGTCGACATGATGATGGAGTAAGGTGGGGAAAGGAGGGGGGCGACCGGGGTGAAGTTGTTTGGGCGGATGGCCATTGTGTTGTATGTGCGGTATGTGGTGTCAGGGCGCAGCTTTGGGGGTTGGAGGGGGAGGGAGGGGAGCAGTTATGGCGTGTGCAGCAGGAAATGCGGTGAGGTTGCGAGTGCATAAGAGGAAAACAACGCGGGGGGGCCTACGGAAGTAATAGATAAGGTTGTACATGTCGGGGATTAGATCAGTAGTGAGAACACAAGGGAGCAGGAATCTCGTGTGGTAAAAGCGGTTGCGAGTCAAGCGCGTCTTCCCTACTTCCTGACCTTTGTTTGCTGTGCTTTTGGGGAAATAGCCTGCAGGGACGTATTATACACCCCAGAGCCCGGGGGCAACACGGAGGCCTTGAGTCCAGTTACCAGAGCCACATGTAAACATAAAGAGATTACCATTGGTGCTGATTTTGCCTAATATTAGTGGCGGGATATGTGGGCAGGGAGATGTGTTTGAAAACTCTCGAATCTGCTGGGCAGGTGGACGGATTTTAGCCAAAAAGTTTCTGCGCCATAGGGAAGAAATTGCGTGGTATTAACAATGGTGGGGTGAACGAGGGTCCTGTGAAGAAAGATATAAATAAGCTAATGTACGCCGGGTCAGCTACAACAGTGGCACTAAATCTCGCAACGAAGGGGGGAAACAAGAGAGAGGAAAAGAGAGGGAAGAGGGGGAAGGCAATCGTTGCGTGAACAATTGCTCGGCCGCGATTTGTGCGTCATTCTTGTGGGTTGTATATTCCATGTTGTCGCAAGTGTGAGAAGGGGGGGATGAAAAGAAAAAAAGAGGGCGTTTTCTCCGGTTGGCAGTTTGAGAGACGGGGAGTGCGAAATAAGAACCAAAAATTGGGGTGGAACGCGGTCGTTAGCCGAGGAGGAAAACGGAGGCAACGGGATGCTCAGTCGGAGCGGTATGTCAAGCGGGTAAGAAGGGTTGTGGAACGTCGCGAAAAAAAAAGGGGAACTTTTGCGTTCCCGGGGGAAAAAAAGGGGGCGGGGTATTGTGGAAAAACGAGGTGGGCCATTATAACTAAGGCATGCTCTGCGAAAAACTTGTCGCAATGCAGGCTCAACAAAAGGGAGGCTGCGCTTAGGTTGGGGGGGGGGTCAAAAGCACTACCCTGGAAAGACTTGTGACAATAAAAGTGATCAGTGGAGGAGGTGAGAACAAGATTGGCACTGGCGTTTTAATCCGCCACTGTGTGGTGGTGTAAGATATTCTTTTTTTAAATCTGGATTTTTGATTTGCAGAGTTGAAAACACCAATGGCCGGCGGCGAGGTGAGTACGTAAATGAGGGGGAGAATAAAAAGTGTAAAAAGCAGTTACGCGGAAGACGCGGGGTCTGTCTTAAGTTCATTGCGGACCGTTTGGTACTGAAAAAGGGATCGGGGAACAAACAAAAAAACAATTTCGTTTGGAGCAGTAAACAAAAACATATAAAAGCGGGGTTTAATAATGTTGCTCTGTATTCAAAATGTCGAAGAAAAAAATCGAGGTGTTAAAATAACTGTGTAAAACAGCGGAATGTAAATGGGGAGGTCGAATTGAGAAGAAATCCCTCAAATGCCTTTCAATGAGAGGTTTTTATACGTATATACAGGAATGGCATGTTAATTACCCAGGAAAGTGGAGTCTGTTTGGGGTTTTATGCGGTACTCTCTACAGTTGATGTGCATTGGAGCTGAAGAGTACCGGTGGAGATTCCGTAAACAGCAGGAACAAAACACGGCACCAGCAAACTGGAAGACGCCCTCAAGACTCTGATCATATAAAGACAAAATAAATGTGACAGCTTGGGCGATGTGAGTGGTAGCGTTCTGTACGGACGACAGATTGCCCAGGCAAGCGGTAGGGGGGGGTCGATCTTTAATTTCATTTCTAAAAACCCACTGAGGCAAGGTACGGGCAGAGATGACTGGAGATGTAGTTTAAATGTGATGCACATCAAATTATATGAACCATATATCTGAAATTATCGCCCTGGCACTGATGGAAACATGCCTCACCCTGAGGGCAAGGGGCAATCTCCATTAGGACATGATGTCAAGTAAGTAAGAAGCAGAGATAAAATATGGAAAAGCTCCTGGTGTAACCGTAACCCATTACATAGCTGTGTAAACCAATACTATACTGGGGGGAGTTAAAGGAAAGTTGCAAGTGTGTCGACCCTCAAGAAAAACAAAAAAAAAACCACACAAAAAAGTTAGTCCAGTTATCTGCCCACAACCCCCAACTGCTATTTTCCAGTTTATTACATGCATTTTAATTAAAAATAAGTATCACTTCCTTCTGCAAAGGTATCTGCCTCCCCCCTTGAGAATTGTGCAGAGTGCAGCAGGACACAACAATCAGGTCCCACCCCCATTTGGTTGTGAGGTCAGCAGTCCAAAGACCTTGAAACTGTAATGGGGAGGAGCCAGCTATAGAAACTCTGCCAGAAACGTTGGGCTGAATATTATCCCTATAGAACGGTAGGTCTGAAATAAGGTGTAGTAATGCAATTCAATAAATGGTCAAAAAGGTATAAGTCAGTGTGGGGCCAGTAACTGACATTTTCACCAGTTTTTTGTTTTAAGGTGACCATGGCGCCAAGACAAGATGTACGATCAAATTGGGACAAAGAGGAATATAGGAGCTGAAGTGAGGCGTAATATTTAATAGGAAAAAACAGGTGCACATTAATAAACCCGTAGGGGAAACTGGTAATATTGTAGGAGATCAATATTAGCAGCAAAGCGAGTCGCAATATCAATCAAATTCAGGTTCTAAATACAGAATCGATGATGTGATGTACGGTATAGTATAAGGAAATCCACAATTGTACAGGGCTGGGAATTATAAATGTCTCTGTTGTCTAGTGTCACGGAGAAGCCGGTTGTCACCTGTGTTAGTTTAGGAAAGGGTTATTTGACATTGGCCCTAAGGCTTAGTTGTATAAGTCCGGTGGCAACAAGTAAATAGACTGTATGTAATTCCCAAGGTAGCCGAAAAATCTGTAACATTAGGGGGAGTTACAAAAGAAAAGTGATACCGAAGGGGAACGGAGACGCTTTTGCTTTTTTTTGTCCTTGTGTATTAGGAAGCCAGGTGTGCCTCTCCTTACGGCTTAGTGATTGGTGACTGGAATACGGGTGTAAAATAGTGCTGTAAAACCAAATAAACGTAAGAACGACAAAAAATAAAATCATAAATCTGGTTACTGTAAGAATTAGTATACACGTCTTTCAAACAAGAAATAATGTAAATGGATATGTAGCAGGATAAGAATGCGACAGGAGATCTGAAAGGTGGTATGTGTATGAGTAAAAAGGTGTTGACGGTTTTAGATGAGTGTATATAACCTATGTGCAATAGGGGGGGGGGTGTATTAACAAATGCCGTTAAATCGATCACCAAAAGGTCATGGTGGCTGGGTCAGAAAGAGGGGGGGCATAAGGGGAAACCGTGAATACATAGACTATAGACAACTGAATAGATACACAAAAAATCGATTAATGCCGCCCGACCAGAGGATGAAAGAGGTAAAAAGTCCTTATGAATGACTCTTAATGTAAGACATCCCTAGCCACTTAAACAGAATAAAGAAAGATCATCAATGCACATCCTAGAGCGCAACACATACAATATCATATTGTCTGCACACTGGCTACTTTATAACAAAGGGTTTTGTACGTAAACATTACTGTGGATCACAAAGATCAAAATGAAAGCCATGTGGCCAACCACGAATGCACATAAAGGAACGGCGGCCATCTGGAACGTCCTAAAAGCGTCTACCTTGTCATTTCTTTGTAAGCGTGTGAGGGGGGGGAAAAGGAAATAGACATTCAATGACGATTAGCAAACTTTTGCATTTCTCATTCTTACACGAAAAAACTGGATCATATAACAAGGAAAGGTAAAGCTCATCGATCCCTCCCCATACAGGCCCTTCGGCTTATATAAAATGAGGAAGAGCCTCCAGTGCTGAAAAGATGGTGGTTATATTACAGGCAGAGGACTCCCATGAAATGGTGGCAGTGTTGGGGGTGCTATTACCAACATGAAGCATGGACCAAGAGCCGCCCAAATATACAATACCATACACAGAATTGGGGATCACAGATCCAATGTAGGCTATGGTTACAACTACAATTTAATACGAAGATGCTAGCTGATCTGAGTCATAAACACTTCTCAATAATGTAGTTGTAAATTAGCCTAATGATAAGGAGTGCTTCCACAATTCTTGTATTGTAACTACCAGCTATAAGGTATAAAATGTGGCCCCTTACCAGTGTAATGGAAAAGATGAAAAAAGGTGCTGCTACCCGGGTAAACTTTGTGAGGGTTCGGGTCATCTTTTTCTTACACGCGATTGGAGGGCTTTGGATGGGGCTCCCCGGCCTTTTTTAGGCCTTGGGCCACACAAAAACAAAAAAAAGAAAGAGGTAATTTATAGCATTGATAAAAAGCAATTTAAACTTTTTGTGTGTGATATTGCTTTTGTTTAGTAAAGGGCAGGTTTACCCCTCAAATGCATCTACCCAGTGACAGCTGCTACTGAAAGAAGCAATCTAGACACCAAGAGAGGTACAGCATGTGCAGGTTAGGGCTACATTCGCTCAATTTAAACCTTCCACTTTTGAGGTTGTTTACATATATAGAATTTTTTGATCTGAGGGTGTGAACTTGCATTGCAAATTTTTTCCAGCTATATTTTCCTTTCCTTATAGAATACACTTTTCTTATGGAAACCACCTTCTGTCTCTGTGTATTTAAAAAATATTGTAAACATAATTGCTTGGTTCATTGCCACACGGATAATGCCATTTAAACTTCAAGGCGTGAACTGAGCCGGCAGTTCTAGCGGCCAAGTATCTTAAAGCAGGTACAGCACACAGATATTTTAAAGATGACATGACCAAGTGAAGGAAATTCACCCTGCATTGGGCGACTGAGTTTATTGTTATTTTTTTTATAGGTTGGCAACAGGGACTCGAAAGCGGAGGTAGTTCATTATTGATATAAATGTGAAGTTTGATAGCGGTAAAGACATATAACTGGATAGAAGGATGGTGTGGTGTAGCCTGATGGTACTTAGAGGTGTGTCATAAGCTCTGTTGGGTCATGTGCACTGAGTGAAGGGTATAAACGAATTGTGAATCATGTGTAAGTATATTCATTGCTAGATAAAAAATACATATATCAGATACACAGAGGGCAATGGCCAACTTGTGGAAAAGCCGTCAAGATATGACGTATATTAGCGGCTGTCACCAGGAAACAATTGGTAAGACTATGCATTTTGTATCAATCCCTGTGGCAATTCTCTTGGATCGTGGTTGTGGGGATTATCCTCGGGGCTCGGTCGGACAATGTTTGGAAAAATATAAATTATCGAACCACTCCCATTATACGATTGTTGTTACATGTATGGCCTGCCTGGGGCTTGATGACGGATACCGACAGGTCTGGGTCGGAAAGATTCAGGCTATGTAGTGTGTCGCAGGAAGACGAAAGCAGACGATCTAACAGAGCCTGAAATAGAGCCTCTTATCCCAATTCATTATAATCTAAACCCAGAACTCCCTGTACCCCGTAGGCCCTCTATGGGATCTATAGTATAAACGGTCTAGTGTACGTGTAATAAGGCAACATGGGTCTAATCAGGAAAACAAACCCTATAATGTGTCAAAGGTATCGGAAGGTTTGGTCTGAACTTGAAATAAACAAACATTTATTTCATTTCTTGTTGTATATTAATTTACTGTGTTTTACAGCATAGAAGTGGCTGTACATCTACTCGGCCTGGGAAGGACAGGACAAAGTTTGAAATACACAATAGTTACATTACTAGTAAAAATTTTGTGCAGATCTTATAGTAATTTTTTTTGCATTGATATCAAAGGTTTCGGAGTCTTTATTGGATTAATCAGATTGTTCAAGTTTGCTTCATGGGCTACGGGCATACCTGGTTGCTGGCATGTGTTCATATTAGTAGTGTGTTTTGCTCATATCTCAGTGCCCCCCCGGCGCTGCTCTCTTGCCGTTGGCATCTTATGATGGCTGTTCTATAGAAATGTCTCAGCATGCTCAGGAAAACCCTATGAGAGACACATGAGAGATGGAATTTTCCCGTGCACCATGCAATTCACACACTTATGATAAATAAGTTATTTTGCGTGTGTGATGTCCGTTGCCATTTGCGCATAAGCAAGAGTGCTGCTAACATGCAACATAAGCAAGTATCCTATAACTGAAACCGCAATCGCATATCGAACCGAAAGGTGTTCCATGCGATAGTGATCGTGCGCATTGCAATGTTAGCAAAATTGATGCGCACATACTTAAACAAATCGCGCTAGTGTGGCCTGCGCTTATATGTTTCCACTATAAGGCAATGTATAAAGACCTATAGATCCCTTTGGGGATGTTTTGTAACCCACACAGCCCGAAACCTTGTAGTTTTATAGGTAGTGGTCCAAGCAGTGAGTCTGGATAGACTTCCAACCGTTTTTGGTAATTTAGTGACCAATGATTAAAATGACCCAGATTACAGTGAACACTATGTAAAGAGTCTTTGTAAGACCTTGAGTATTAGCCCCAATATATAACCCAATTTCTGTGTTGCTCGTTGCTCTTTATGAGACCCTGACAGGGATCAAGACTGAAAAACAAGTATGGTTTGTTTTCTACAGGTCCAAGAATTAATTAACGAAAGAAGCAATCAGTAGACAATGACTTCATGAAGAAACCTTGGAAATCTCCCCAGGTCCAGAGAAAAGTGTGGAGATTTATGGTATCCGGTTTGAGATTAAATGTGCAAAGACAGCTGCATCATCAGGAGGAGACGTGGGCTCGCTGGTGTAACGATCATAGGAAGTAACGAAGCGCCTTACTTATAAAATCATGGCAAAACGTTTCATGTTTTAGATAAATATAGTTTATTGACCTCTGGCTAAGCAGAATATGCAGGAGAAAAGATTGGAGTATCCAGGTCAGGAACAAAAATTGCGCATTTTAGAGAAGGGAAGATTCCAGATAGAGTTGGAGGTAGAGCAAAGAATACTGGTGTGAAAAACAAGGGTTGCAGTGCAATCCCGAAACACCCACGTCCACACCCCGCAAGATGCCTACTCCCCCCTGCACACCTGCCGCCCGTGCTGCATCGGGTAAATCTGGCAACCCAGGGTGTCAGACAAAAAATTGCACGGGTCGCAGGTATTGTATCTTGTGAGTTTCCCTTTTTTGGGCGTGTGGGGTTGTTGGTAATTGATGTGTCCTATTGTGTTGGGTGAACAAATTAACACCCATGACAATGAACGGTATGCTGTTGGTGGTCCTGTTCATGATTAGGAAAGAGAGATTTGAATTTTTCTGTTTAGAAGGTGATTGGGGGTCTACCCACCCAATCGGCCAGGTCACGTACTCAAAACCCAACACAGAGGGTCTTGGGGAAATTCGACCCAAGGGTGTCTACTTTATGGCAGTGCGAGGTGTAACGGATTCTATAAAAATTACAGCCACATTTAGTGGTAGTTTATATAAGCTAGAGACAGAATATTCTGTCAGTTATAAGAGAAAGTGTCACTGACGCAAATGAGGACAATCTGTCATGGCATAAAGAAGCATGTTGTGCATTGTTGTTGGTATTGATGTTCCAGGACCTAAAAAGTTTTTTAATATTAAAAAATAAACCGGCTTGGAGGTTCCTTCCTTGTTTATAGAATGGTGCGAGGGTTGAGTTTGGTTGTCTATTAAGTTTTAGTCCCTCATGGTCCAAACCACTAACACAACTTTGAACTGTTTTTTTGTCTCCTCCAAAATCAGTACAATGCATGAAGGTCATCCTGAAGATATGGCAGTATGGACTAAGCCTAATAGGGTATCAAAACCGATCAGTAGCATGTCTGGTGGGAAATATTGGCGAGATTTACATGCTCTCAGACCACCGATCGATCATAAAACAGGATGGGGGGGTTACGAGCATGAGATAGTTTGGTTGTGTTATTGATTGATGGATTCGGGGGGGGGGTTGGTATCTTAGAATGACAGAAGTATTTTGTATTCAATGTTAGAGGTGCCATATTATTGCCGTGTAGTGGCTGTAATGGGGGGGGGGTTCTCAAACGCAAGTTCAGATTCCCCTTTAAAGCGTAATCTAGGTATCACTATCAAAACTTGACGTAAAAATAAATGTTAAGTTGGCGCAAAATGTCAGATACATACGATAAGTTCTGCACGGTTGTCATGAACTAAGCCCGCGGTAAAAATGTTTTAATGTTGAGGTAAGGTCCGTGAACCTTCGTCAAATTAACCTTAGTGAATAATACTCCCAACCGTCTAAAACCTCCCAGAATCCACTCACCAAGGAGAGGCATAACACTCTATAAGGTGCATACAACACGGGCGATTTTCATTCAAGCAGTTGGATGCGACAGATCACATTTGTAATCTCAATCATGTATTGGGGAAGATAGGACATAAGAAAGAGGAAAATCGAGAATGGACAAAAGAAAGTGCGCACATACACAGTATGATCGTATCGCTCCCTTTACTTTAAGTAGCCAACCAATGGAAAATTTCCGTCATTCCCAATCGACTAAGGTCGTTCGTCGGCACTCCGACCGGTCGGGGGCACCCCTTACACACATGACGATAATAGGTAAATCCTGTTGTTCCCTGATGGGATTTACCCATTATCATTCGTATGTATGGCCAGCTTTAGACTGATGGGCTTTATTGTAAATAATCCATCCTAGATGTCACCGGCAAACTGGTTAAATGGAGATTCTGGACGAATAGTGTTAACATATGTTCAGTCATCCGGGTTAATTATTTGACTTTGTGCAAAATCTGCAATCGAGACTGAGAAACAAATGTACCAGCAATCTGTCACTTGGATATTATTACAACGAACAGAACTTTCCCTAAGTCCGTCGGGGAACACAGACATCTATGGGGGGTTGGCGGATATTTAAAATTAAGTTAGTGATGAGTAATAAAGAAAAATAAAATGATAGGGATGATGTGGAGACAGTAAAAACCTATTCCAGTTTAATTCAGTTTTAAGGTTATTCATCAATATACATTTGTATTATATATATAAAACAGAAAATACAACACCGCACACCTGCATCTGTTTCAGCACCTGGTGCTTGTGTGTAGGAGACTGGAGTGTGGCTGTACGCTCCTCTTGTACATTAGAGAAAACCAGTTTTCCTCACTTCGACATCACTCGCTATGCGACTCACTCTCTTAAACTGACTGATCGGAATGGACCTCTTCACATGGGGGGGGATGAAACTCCCATATGAAAGGATTGATTCCGATCAGTCAGCTTGGCATATAGTTCTGTACTGATGCCCCCATCTTTTCTCATCTCTCACCTTAACATCCAGAAAATTAATCTCCCTGTCACTGAATTCTAAGGAGAAATTAATATTCGGGTGTATCTGTTCGCCTGATCATGGAACTGGCGCAGCGCTCCAACGCCACCCGCCATAAAAGGAAGACTCATCTTATATCCCCCAGGCTAGACATGCCTGTTAAAGACGGTAAACTATAGATGGCGCCTCCCTCCGCCACACCATAAAGGCGCTGCTATGACGGAGCGACATTTGACCCCCTAGCCTACCTCCAAACATCCATTGTCGCATAATATGGAATCCCAATCCTCAACCTTTACGCCATATACCTTTCCAAAAATGAGACGTATCCTCAATAAGCTGTGTACCCTGCACCAAGGGGGAGCAAAAACCCACCAGCATGGGGGCCATAGGTCTGAACACAGAACTATGCGCCACTATGGCCGCCCAGGAGGCTGGACAGGGTTTTTGTGAACCTTGAATGTAATCATACAAGATTCTTACAGTCTTAAAGGGGAACAAAGTATCAAACCTTTTTTCCCATAAAGGTAAGCATGTGTGAAACCAGGAAGGTTCACGAGGGTATATTTATATCCATTTCTTACCTCAGAAAATGTAAGAACATCTTGCACTGTAAGGACAAAATGTCCCCCCTTTATCAGGGAAATGTTACTCCGGCAACATTCCTCATGGCCCTTTTAGCTATGTCCCCTTGGTTTGTTTAATATCACATGCAGTTCCCTTCCCATTGTTCTGGAGCTCATTTGGGGAACATTTCTGACATCAATAGAAAAGACCATGTGGGTTAGAACATCCAGTCCTATAACATTTAAAAAAAGTGATATTGTAATTGTTCCTCGTGTTTAAAGGTGAACACCGCTGGGCGCACAGTTCAATGTCTCAACCAGTATCCTACGGTAGCGGACAATGGAACCACGTGCCAGATTGTTTTCAGCTACTCCTTGGTAGATTGTGGCACAGTGGTGAGAGCCTACCCCTTAGAGTTTGCAGGTTGGCAGTGCCGACGTCTGTAAGAAAAAGAAATAAAGAATACATAAGAACTGTCTCTTTTCATCTTCTGCTTTCCGCACTGTCGAGAGATCAACTGGATTAAGCTTTGCTGCTGCCTTCTCCTCTGTCATGTTTGTCAAGCCGCGTTCAAGGAATTGAATTACTTTTCCAATCAACTGGGCTGATTAGCCGGTGAAATCTCTCTTTTCCCAGTCTATTGTTCACTTGCCATCTCAGCCTCTCTGTGACACATTAGCCTTCCTGTGCTATTATTGTATCTTCTTCCCAGTTTTCTTTCCTCCCTGGTCTCCGTGTTAAATGAAGCCACTGATGGAAACCCTCTGTCAGCTTGGCCATTCTTCTGATCCTATATTACCACGATAGACGCTACAAACTTATAGTAGATGTAAAATGCCTCGTTCAGATTCCTAATGTCACGCTGTCCAGACTATAGAACTTCGAAATGTGTCATTTTAACCACTAAAAACATAAAATAGTAAATATAGATGGTCTACAAAAGAATATGCTCAAATGGATTCTATAATGTCAGACTCACAGCCAGGTAGTCTGACGGAACGTGACTATTTGCACGTTACTAAACTGGCAGCATCAGGGGGTGCCAAAGAAGCAGAGTCCTTGGACCTGACAGACTAGTGCGCATAGAACGAAATCGACATGGTCGATTAGTATCTTACCGGGGGGTTGCTCGAAAAATCCCCGCATCCTGCGAGAGGAATTTTATTAATAAGAAAGGGAGGTAAGACGACAGCTCCTGGTAATGCCCTTGTAAAATGGTTCTGCAGACCTCTACCAAAGAGTGGTAAACGTAGACAGCTTTTACATGGCTCACGGCCTCAGTATGTTTGTAAGGTAGGGCCCCTTCTCCATAGAACTGACTGATTGATGTGAAATGCTAATAGTGGGTTATTATTGTATTTTAAGATTGTGACTAAGTAAATGTGACTTAAAGGAGATAAAATGCTCTAGAAACAGTTGTAGCTTATCATAGACAGACAGTGAACATTATCTGTACAACACATTCATAGTGCTTTCAAAATTGCTTACTTTTCATCCTTTCACCTAAAGGTTTAGTATTCACAAGCTCTAAAGCAGAACCTCCCAACTGAAAGGTTTTATGTCGTAATTATTCTAGTAAAGAGGAATCCTATGAGAAAGGAGGGAATCCAGATATGTAGTTGTCAAATTACCGTGTACATTTAGCTTGTTGGACCATTTCTTTACTGGGGCGACAAACATTCCTCCCCCTCTGTGTAGATTTGAAACACTACAAGGGGATTGGGTTTATGCTGGGAGCTGAGATGTAAGTTTCTTGGAATCAGAAGGATGCAGTTTGATCTTGTTATCCCCTGGTACCGAGGACTGGATGTTAGGATACTTGGGACTATGGATAGAACATCAATGTCAATGTGTGGCCTCCTAATCTCTCCAACATGTGTAAGAATAAATAAAGCTCAGCCTGAGAAGAATTCCTGTAATGCAAGTCCACACGATGTATGTTATTTTAGCTCTTTGCAATTACAGGTATCGGGTATGTGACGGCTGTTCATTAACCTTCAGTTTTGCTAGTGATCATCCTTCCTGTATAGCTGCTTTTCCCAGGCTTATGTCTGGGATCCAGAGAGAGAAGTAAAAGATCTAGGTCATCTGGTCACATTGTGAAACATCTGAATGGAGTTCAGTGTAGAAACAGCAACATTCATTGAGAGAAACATGGGGTTTATCTGTTGTTGGTCCAGTTTCATTATTACTATGGAGATAGTTGGGAGATATCATGGTTAATGCAGAAGACTGACATTACCCTCGTCCTCCCTGAGTGGGGGACATATTCCTGTAGATCCATATTGGTTCGTCAACCCTATATTTCACTCTGCTTGCCGAGAGAAAATCTGTCATGTGATCTGCTTAAAACTGACAGTTCAAATGAGGGTGGTACTGTAAGTGCTAATGAGGATAAAGTGTTATTCTTCTATTGTAATTGATCAATCCATCTACTGAGCTTTCCTATTGATAACAGATTGAAATTTCTTACAGGTTAGACAGTGTCACTTCATGGAGAGAAGAATATGTGCCAGGTGGAGTCAGGGTTTGATTATGAGATCTCCAGGTTTAGTTATATACAGATGTTCTCATACAGGTGGTCTATATATAAAGAATAGCAATTCATAAGGAAGAAAAGCCTTAAAAAACGACTCCAGAGTCATTCTTACAGCTACAATATATACAAACCTATAGCAGTATAAATGGTGGTGTTTCCAGCTAGCACTGTGAGATATGATATCACACAGCACCCTTGCTCTGACCTGAGCATGCCCAGTTGTATCCTACTGCTGTAACTGTCTGAAGGCCACATTGTTCCCTTTAAGTAGGATTTTCCCTTGCTATCCATGTCTGATTTTATACAACACACATACAAGCTGAAAACAGGTGAAACATTTAGATATGTATTTGAATATTGACTTCTAGGACAAGATGTAAAACTCTGTTATCTGTACGGGAATCAAACTAATGGCACATTTACCTTTAAAATGTAATGGTAAGTTTTTTCTTTAAGGAAGGACTTTTTGGTTTATTTAAAGACAGTTACTGCTCTACTGAACACTTGCTCAACCAAATTTTATGTTTTTTCCTCTTTGCTTTGTTGTATGGAACTTTTAACATAAAAAACAGCCAGGAGCTGATGTGTTACTGGAAACCCATCGTCTACCGGGAACATTCTGAGATTTAGTCATTCTGCCATCTGAGTAGCTTACAAAGGTTGTGATTATTGAAACATTTAAAATATCTTTAGCAAAATAAAAAACAATAAAGTATGTTGATAAGCAGATGAATGAGACAATGCTGAATGGCAGTACCGTATTTGCTGGCACTTATATTATTTAATGGTACTTAAACTACAGTATGTGAACCCTGCAAATGACAAACTAAAGTACGATATATATTGAATTAGTGCAGGTGAAATAACAAGTCACTGCTGGATGACCTCTTCCTGCCTTAGCTGAGCAGTGGAAAAAAATTTAAAAAATAGTATTCCTAGGGAACAAAGGGGATTGTAAGGCTTAATTAGACTAGTCATCTGGTTGAAATATCATTGGTCGAAAGGCAAAGTACAGCAACCAAATTTCAGCACAGCTGATTGTGTAGTGCACTGAAGACACACACGATTGCCCATAATTTACTGCCATGTTTGATGGAATGTTCTTCTGATTTGGACGAACTTTCTACCGATTGTCACCATCGATTACCTTCCATGAGAAAGACAGCCCTTTTCACCCTTGATTTGGCCACGTGGTCAGATACTCGTATATATGATCAAATAAAAAAATCATTAATGGACCGATGTCTAAAACACAATAGGCTTGTAATAACACTTGTCTATAAAGTGATCCGAAAGAAACCAATATTTTAATTTTCAAACTATTCTGCCAGTGATTATCCCCCGAATATTTTTTCGTTGACAACTCTTGCTACAATTCCTAGCATCCCCTTAAAGGAATTTAGTCCTTGAACCTTCTAATACAAAGATAGAATTCCTGATTAGTTTTTGCTTTGAAGTTGGCAAATAAAACAATAATTAAGCAATGACATTTTAGCCAGAGGATAAAGATCAACTCAAGGGAGTGTTAATATAATAAAATAAATAATATACAGGAAATGAAATATAAAGGGTTAAAGGAAAGAAACACGCCAGTACCTCGATGGTGGCAGATTTAGAGCAACTGTGCTTTCTTAATGGAAATAAAAAACATTTGCTTTACTAATCCATAGTATACATCAAAATAAAATGCATTCATTTGAATGTTTTTAATGTGTTTAATAGCGATCTATCACGCCAACTCCCATTGGTCCAAATTGCATTGGGGACTGATTCAATAAATCATGCATAATTTGCACCTGCTATTAAGCGCAGCACCCAATCGGATGTTACCTAATTGCAGTAACCAGTGAAAAGCTTACATCTGATTGCTGCTACACATTTATAGCATGGGCAGAGTTTTGCACCTCATATTGTATCAGCCCCTTATTAGGGTATTCAAGACAGAATCATGGCCCCTGTGTGTGAAAAATTCTCGGTTTGTGTTATTTATATCTGCATAAAAAACAGAAGGACAATAGTTTATCATCTAATTGTATGCTTATAAATGGTGCTAGCTAATGAGTTATAATCAGTTATTATAATCTATCTATTATGGTACAATGTTAGAGCGTGTTTAGGATAATCGTTTTGTCTGCATTCTGTCCATTTCAGGTTAACAGACATGCGTTTTCTAGCATTTGTCCGCGTGTGTCTACGTTTCCAGTCCGTTTGCGTGCACATTCAGTTTTTGGAAAATCAACAGGAAACAAACACTGTAGAAAACGCAAAAATGTTTGTCCACTTTTCTTTTGCGTTCCCATAGACTATTATTAAAGTGCAATTCTGACAAACACGGACCAAAAGGCGTGCATGCATGCAGATAAAAAATGGACCACATAGATTCGGAATGCAAATTGGGAACTGATTCTCGCGATTTCCATTATATTACATTGTGATTTGCAAAATGCACCCAAAAGGGAAGGTAACATGCATACTGGGACCTAACCCTGTCCTTACCTACTGGGTGATCTGGTTGTGTCCTCTCTCTAATCCAGAAATCAGGAAATTCCACATACCGGCAGAATTACAGATGATTTCTGCAAAGGGTATTTTGGGTCATTTTTCAATTCTGTAATATCTTCCCCTCTACCTTGGAGAGGATTTTTAAAGCTTGAAGCAAAAGAGGAAAGAGAGACATTGGAGGTTAATAGATTCAAACAAAAATGCAAGCATTTAAATTCAAATTCAATGGGATTATAACAAGAATAAATGATTCAATTCTCTGCCTATTAGCCTTGTATACTGCTTCAATCAAGTGCCACATTGCAAGAGTTTTATGTCAATACCGTTTCCCTCCGCTGTTTGTGAAGATTTTATAGAAACAATAGGGGAACTGGGAGACAAATGTTACTCTACCTGCAGGGGGCAGTGTTTTAAGGTTTAGCTATCTGCTTTTGGACGATCAGTTACTTTGTTAATTTCCTTTTCTTTCATATCAAAGTAACAGCAAATAACTTGTTTTGCTAAAAGGCCAAGTTCACGAGATGGGGAAGAAATTATTTCATTTTTTTTTTATATTAGGAAAGATCAAAGTTTAGACTGAAGTACAATCTCCCTTTCAGTCCCGAAGAGCTATAAATAGTGGTTCTATAATAAAAAGAAAAGGATGATTGTGTCTTTTTCAGTCAAAGTAAACAAATGCGCAATCTCTTTAATCTCGGGTGAACAAACAGTTGGCGGTGAAACGCGAAGGGTTTTCTGGCTGAGCCGAGCTTTGGTCTTTGGTGTCATTACATGGTGCTCAGATAGAAAGGAGAATGGATAAAAGATCAGGAAGGAGTGATGTCACTAGGCGGGTTAGAATGGAGGAACCAGTGTCGGATTGGGGTGATTGTTCCTACTATGAAATAGAAGAGCCCACCAGGAAGCATTAAGGAGCCCTACAAGTTTTATCTCCTAATTTCTCACTCTGTCCGCTCCTCCAGGGTCATCCAATCCAACCCTGGGTGGAATCTCAATGAAGTTCTAATCACCATCCTTTATATAGTTGGATCCAGGGGACCAAGGGGGACTGCTCGGTCTTGGCGATCACTGTTTTAAGCAAAGGGAAATCTGCAGGGGGGCGCAGGTCTCTCTAATTATGTCACTATTTAATCTTAATAAGCAGCATGATAACAGGGTTAAAACTCATGGTGCACATGTTCAGACTTGTGTTATCTGACTATGTGTGTATGGTCAAAAAAATCACATGATCACCAGCCGAATATAAAATTTATTTGGGTTGGACATGCCCTTAAAACAATCAACCCGTGTTTCAAAAACAGGAATATTGTTGGATAAACTACAGTCAAGTGTGTACTCACTGGTGACCGCAGGCCTGACTTGCAATGCATGATTGTTTACCGAACGGCCGCTTGGCTATCGTTAATGTATGGATTAAATGTCCGATCATCAACCCGACCGCGATGGCTGTGTGTACGAAGCTTAACACTGATCGTACTGGTCTAGAGTTGTCCTTTAACTATAAGATCCAAATGGTAGATATGGAGAAACCAAGGTTGACCAGGCTGAGCTGTGAATATAATTGTGTTTATTTAAGATACATGCTACACACACACAACATGTTTCGAGCGACAAGCCCCCTTTATACTTTGATAAAGGTCGCTTGTCGCTTGAAAACATGTTGTGTGTGTAGCATGTATCTGTTTAAATAAACACAATTATATTCACAGCTCGCCTGTGTCCAACCTTGGTTCCTCCATACTACCATTTGGATCTAATACTTGTAGGAGATTGCTGGATGCTCCTTGATGTTGGATGGAAGCTTTTAAAAACCAGTATCTAACCTCAATTATATGTTACAGTATATCTGTCCTTTAATTAGTCGCTGGCTGCTCACTTGCATAATCTTAAAATAATAACGATCACGTTACTCACAGTTCTGAGCATTCTCCCTAATGTATGTTAAGCATGAGAAAGCTCGGGACTGCAGATTTCCCTCAGACTCAAATTATACTTATACTTTATAACAGGGAGACGACAGCGGAGAGGGAAATTTTCAGGTTTTCTGAATGATCCGGAGGCCAACTGTGAAGTTTATCAGCCTCGGAACCCCTCAGAAATACGTGGAATCGGCGTTTTATCGTTAGTGTGTGTACGGACCTTTAAGCTGGGTACACACAGGAAAGGTTTTTGAAAGATGACAGCGTTGATCTGTAAGATCCTGTCTGTCAATTTTCAAAGATTGGGATACACACAGTCCCGAGCGTTCTCCCTATGCACAGCATATACACAGCATAAACAGCACATACGCATCTATACGCAGCATTACACATCAATACCACCAATATACACACATATACACATCATATACACAGCATATACACATATCACAAGCATATACACAGCATATACACAGCACATACGCATCGTATACACATCATATACGAGCATATACACAGCATATACACAGCATATACACAGCATATACACATATACACAGCATATACACAGCATATACACAGCATATACACATATACACAGCATTACACGCATATACACGGCATATACACACATACACAGCATATACACTATACACATATACACAGCATATACACAGCATATACACAGCACATACGCATCATATACGCATCATATACACAGCATATACACACATCACACATATACACAGACATACACAGCTATACACAGCATATACACAGCACATACGCATAGCATCATATACCATCTATACACAGCATATACACAGCATATACACAGCACATAGGCAGCACATACCCAGCACATACGCATCATATCACAGCATATACACAGCACATACGCAGCATATACCATCATATATGCATCATATACACAGCACACCAGCATATACGCATCATATATGCATCATATACACGCATATCACTGCCCATACGCAGCACATACGCAGCAATACGCATCATATATGCATCATATACAACAGCACATACACACCATATACGCATCATATATGCATCATATACACAGCACATACACACTATACGCATCATATATGCATCATATACACAGCATATACACAGCACATACACAGCACATACGCAGCATATACGCATCATATATGCAGCATATACACAGCACATACACATCATATACACAGCACATACACAATGTATACACACAGCATATACACATCATATACACAGCATATACACAGCACATAACATCATATACACACACAGCGTACACATCGTATACACAGCATACACACAGCACATACACAGCATATACACACAGCGTATACACAGCACAAAACACTCATATCACAGCATACCACAGCATATACACAGCGTATACACATTGTATACACAGCACATACACAGCATATACACAGCACATACACAGCATATACACACAGCGTATACACAGCGTATACACATTGTATACACAGCACATACACAGCATATACACAGCACATACACACAGCGTATACACATATACACAGCATATACACAGCATATACACAGCACATACGCATGATATACGCATCATATACACAGCATATACACAGCACATACACAGCATATACACAGCACATACACAGCATATACACAGCATATACCAGCACATACGCATCATATACACAGCATTACACAGCACTACACAGCATATACACAGCACATACACAGCACATACACATCATATACACATCATATACACAGCATATACACAACATATACACAGCATATACGCAGCACATACCCAGCACATACGCATCATATACACAGCATATACACAGCACATACGCAGCATATACGCATCATATATGCATCATATACACAGCACATACACAGCATATACGCATCATATATGCATCATATACACAGCATATACACTGCACATACGCAGCACATACGCAGCATATACGCATCATATATGCATCATATACACAGCACATACACAGCATCACATCATATATGCATCATATACACAGCACATACACAGCATATCGCATCATATATGCATCATATACACGCATTACACTACGCACATACACAGCATACGCAGCATATACGCATCATATACGCACATATACACAGCATATACACAGCACATACACCAGCATATACACAGTACATACACAGCATATACAACGCATTACACGCACATACGCATCATATACACAGCATATACACAGCAACATACACAGCATATACACAGCATAATCCACAGCACATACACATCATATACAACACACATACACACGATACACACAGCTATACATCATATACACAGCATATACACAGACATACACATCATATCACACACAGCGTGTACACATCGTATACACAGCATGCACCAGCACATACACAGCATATACACACAGCATATACACACAGCGTATACACAGCACATACACATCATATACACACAGCATATACACAGCGTATACACATTGTATACACAGCACATACACAGCATATACACAGCACATACACAGCATATACACACAGCCTATACACAGCGTATACACATTGTATACACAGCACATACACAGCATATACACAGCACATACACAACATATACACAGCACATACACACAGCATATACACATATACAACAGCATATACACACGATATACACAGCACATACGCATGATATACGCATCATATCGCAGACCA
>JAACNH010005421.1:0-20359 GCA_019447015.1 Hymenochirus boettgeri
ACCGTGCACTGTTTGTAGACCAAACATTTTGGAGGTAACACATTCGTCTATATTGTATACCAAAAAATTTTCGGGTAACACAGTGCGTCTGTATTGTATACCAAACATTTTGGGGTAACACTGCGTCTGTGTATACCAAACATTTTGGGGGTAAACACAGTGCGTCTGTATTGTAACCAAACATTTTGGAGGTAACCAGTGCGTCTGTATTGTATACCAAACTTTTTGGAGGTAACACAGTGTGTCTGTATTGTTACCAAACATTTTGGGGGTAACACAGTGCTCTGTTTGTATAACCAAACTTTTTGGGGTAACACAGTGCGTCTGTATTGTATACCAACCATTTTGGGGGTAACACAGGGCATCTGTATTGTATACCAAACATTTTGGGGTAACACAGTGCGTCTGTATTGTATACCAAACATTTTGGGGGTAACACAGTGTGTCTGTATTGTACCACCAACATTTTGGAGGTAACACAGTGTGTCTGTATTGTATACCAACATTTTTGGGGTAACATAGTACTTCTGTATTGTATACCAAACATTTTTTGGGGTAACAGTGCATCTGTATTGTATACCAAACATTTTTGGGGGTAACACAGTCGTCTGTATGTATACCAAACATTTTTGGGGTAACACAGTACGTCTGTATTGTATACCAAACATTTTTGGGGTAACACAGTACGTCTGTATTGTATACCAAACATTTTGGAGGTAACACAGTGCATCTGTATTGTATACCAAACTTTGGGGTAACACGTGCATCTGTATTGTATACCAAACATTTTGGGTGAACACAGTGCATCTTTATTGTATACCAACATTTTTGGGTAACACAGTGCATCTGTATTGTATACCAAACATTTTGGAGGTAACACAGTGCATCTGTATTGTTACCAAACATTTTGGGGGTAACACAGTGCATCTGTATTGTATACCAACATTTTGAGGTAACACAGTGCGTCTATATTTATACCAAAAAATTTCGGGTAACACAGTGCGTCTGTATTGTATCCACAACATTTGGGGGTAACACAGTGCGTCTGTATTGTATACCAAACATTTTGGGGTAACCACAGTGCTCTGTATTGTAAACCAAACATTTTGGAGGTACACAGTGCGTCTGTATGTATACCAAACATTGGAGGTAACACATGTGTCTGTATTGTATACCAAACATTTTGGGGTAACACAGTGCATCTGTATTGTATACCAAACATTTTGGGGTAACACAGTGCGTCTGTATTGTATACCAAACATTTTGGGGGTAACACAGTGTGTCTGTATTGTATCCAAACATTTTGGAGGTACCACAGTGTGTCTGTATTGTATCCAAACTTTTTGGGGTAACATGTACTCTGTTATTGTATACCAAACATTTTTGGGGTAACATGCATCTGTATTGTATACCAAACATTTTGGGGTAACACAGTGCGTCTGTATTGTATACCAACATTTTTGGGGTAACACAGTACGTCTGTATTGATTACCAAACATTTTGGGTAACACAGTACGTCTGTATTGTATACCAAACATTTGGAGGTAACACAGTGCATCTGTATTGTATACCAAACACTTTGGAGGTAACACAGTGCATCTGTATTGTATACCAAACATTTTGGGGGTAACACAGTGCATCTTTATTGTATACAAACATTTTTGGGCTAACACAGTACATCTGTATTGTATACCAAACTTTTGGAGGTAACACAGTGCGTCTGTATTGTATACCAAACACTTTGGAGTAACACATGTGTCTGTATTGTACCAAACATTTGTAGGTAACACAGTGCTCTGTATGTATACCAAACTTTTTGGGGGTACCATAGTACTTCTGTATTGTATACCAAACATTTTTGGGGTAACATAGTACGTCTGTATTGTATACCAAACATTTTTGGGGTAACATAGTACTTCTGTATTGTATACCAAACATTTTTGGGGTAACACAGTACGTCTGTATTGTATACCAAACATTTTGGGGTAACACATGTGCATCTGTATTCGTACTACAAACATTTTGGGGGTAACCAGTGCATGTGAAGGTTCCTCATTCATCCAGGTCATGGTATATCTGTTGTATTCAATTGTCAACTGGACTTGAAGTTTAGTTCTTGAGACGTTTGGCTAGTCATCCGACTGGCTTTCTCAATTCAGAATGATTGTCAAAATTCCAACTGTCTGTGATATGGCTGTGATTGTAATTGGGATTTTCCACGGGTACATATTGCCACAGATTCTTGTACAAGTCATTCTGAATTGAGAAAGCCAGTCTGAGACTAGCAAACGTCTTCAAGAACTAAACTTCAAGTCCAGTTAATCTAATTGAATACAACAGATTTTTGGGGGTAACACAGTGCATCTGTATTGCATACCAAGCATTTTGTGGGGAACAGTCCATCTTATTGTATACCAACACAGTGCGTCAGTATTGTATACCAAAATTTTGGAGGTAACACAGTGCGTCTGTATTGTATACCAGACATTTTGGGGGTAACACAGTGTGTCTGTATTGTATACCAAACATTTTGGGGGTAACACAGTGCATCTTTATTGTATACCAAACATTTTGGGGGTAACAGTGCATCTGTATTGTATACCAAACATTTTGGGGGTAACACAGTGCATCTGTATTGTATACCAAACATTTTGTGGGTAACACAGTGCGTCTGTATTTGTAACCAAACATTTTGGTCCATTTACTTGGTTTCAATTGCCTGGGAAGTCATTTGCATTATTTATATATCCCTAAGGACCCTCTTCTATAGAGTGCGTCTGTCTTTGGAGCTCCTTGACCATAAACACTATTCATTATTTTCCTAATTGTTACCCACACCGACTAATATATAGTTTTGTGTCGTCTCTCTAAAAGAAACCAATATCTATAGTGTACATTGCTAACGGAGGATTCTTCATCTCTGTTCATTACTTGATCTGTTCAAGTTTTTCTACCATAGTCTACATACACATAGATGACTGAAAGTCATTGGAATACCAATCGGACTGCACCGCCTGCGCCATCTCATCTGAAAACCACTCAAGATAATGCAGCATCTAGTGGACTCCTTAGAAATTTTTCGTGGAATGTCCCAATCAGCTTTTGTTTAATCTAGGACCCACACATGGGTCGTTTTTATAGCTGGTTCTACTGTATAGGATTGATTAAACCCACTAGAAGATGTGTATGCCAGACTTATGTAAATAAGAAGGTCTATCTCGCCTTACACCTAACCTAACCAACAATGTGCCCTAGTTATCCTAATACAATAATTAAAAAAATCTATGGACAAGCCATAGAAAAAGGGTTTATTCATATAAATCTGAACAAAATGAAATTCTGTGAATATCCTATTGTTTTGTTAAAATGATAGACTCTAGTTAACCCTTTAAACCCCTAAGTGGATATTACAGTCTGGCATAACAACACTAAACATCATGAGCTATTAGACAGCTATTAGCTGGTACCCAGTAGACTATTGTTTTATTTGGGAAAGAGAAGAGGAGAAAGGTTATAAGAAACTGTGAAGTGCCAAACATATCCATTGGTTTTGTGCATAGATAATCAAGTAAATTAAGAGGAATTAGACTTTTGATCTCCTGGTTAGTGACCTATTTTGCTGAAGAATGATTACTGTGCCAGACTTAAGTTTACAATCTATGTTAATTAACAAATTTGTCATCTGTGACCTAATGAACAGAACAAGGAAGGAGACGGTAAAGAGTGCAGGTGTTTGCCCGAGTTTTTCTCACTAGAAATCTGACAAAAACACAATCAGTAAACCATAACCATGTATCTCTGGTAAAACCAACCTTAACGCAGGATATTACCCATAAGTCTTTCTCAAGAAATGAACCCCTCATATGATAAAATCGTGGTCACAAATTCACAAATCTCACTGCAGTTTTTGCATAATGATTGGTGTCTGTACTTTATAACCTCACCTTAAGTAAAGACTGTTTTGCAAAATAGTGCAGCTGATGGAATCATCCTGAATACCTCCTAACTTGTCAGGTTAACAAAACAGGGTGGGAGGCCAAGCCTAATGAAGCAAACCGATTTGCCAGACTGCCCCTGGACCGCATATATTACCAGGACTCCGGGACAGATCCTTCAAACCAGGTCGGTCCGAGCGAAACATGGCATTTAGGGGGTATCACCTTTACGTCCCTTGTTATGATTTTATCATATGTAGGAACAACCCTTTAGGTTGGGTGTATAAGCAAAAACATATACTGTACACCCCACATGAAACCCCCACTTTCTAGAGTAAAATATGACTGACTAAATGCCAGAAGGACATGGGTAATAGCTGGTATCTGGGCCAGAAGGACTGGTATAGCTGGGCCAGAAGACATGGTTACTGGGCCATAAGGCTGTATGGGGAAATGTTGGTTTTGCAGCAACCGTGTTCCACCACAAAATCTGCGGATCCTGCAAATTTTAAAAAATTAAAATATTCCTGTCAAAAATTTTAAAAATCCAATTTCCTTTAGGTTCGAATTTGATTTTAGGATTTTCGAACTTCATTAGGTTTCCACCAATTTTCATTATCTCTAGTAAATAGCATGACAATGTCCCCTTATGAGTTTATGACCCAGTCCTGTATAACATGGGTTGGATCCTGCACACCTAATCCATATATACCCTGGGTGCATAGTGCAATTGCCGCTTAATGTGCAATAAAACTGATAATTTGGGATGGATCCCACTGCACATCAGATTTGATATGCAATAATCTTTCTTAGATCAATGTCCAAAGACCCCTTTCTCAAGACAAATCAACACACATCTGACCTAATAAGATATTTGTGTCAAATCTGGTGTGCATTGGAATCTATCCCAATATCTGTGTAACATTCTATCGGAAAATGTTTATGTGTTAAGTATAAACAATGAGATGGAGATAGTTGTCTGGTATGGTAGGTGCTACTACTGGATAATCACTGTCCATGACCTGCAAGAAAAAGTGCCATTTATAATGTCATTCATGGCTCTCTGGTTGCCACATTAACTCAGGCTGACGTGCCCTTGTACACCACATTAGTGTCACTTAGGAATCCATTAACCCTGCCCTGATCTGCTCCAACCCCACATCCCCAGGCCACCCTGTCTAAGCCATTCATTACTAAACAGTGCTGCTAACCAATACCTGAAAAGTTAATAGGATGGAGGCTTCTGGGTAATTTCCATGTTTCCATAGTAGCCTTTAAGGAATGCATATCTATTAAAAGGTTTTTACCGCATCCATGAACCAGAGTGCCAGCCCCAGAACCGTTTCGCTTATTGAGCCATCATCAGTGTAGTGGCAGTGCCTCTGGATTTTGCAATGTGAAGTGCCTATTGACAGACATCACTAATACATAAAATAAAAAGGGAGAGCAATAAAGTTACCACTGTGTCGAAATACCATTTTCGGAACTTTTTAGCACAGTTTGGCTCTGGAGTGTTGTATAAGGGTCTATGGTGAGATCTCACAACCAATCAACCACCGATTTGAACTTTCTCTTATATGAAAAAAATTCAAGGCTTCAAGATATAAGGAACCGTATTCACAAAAAACACATATCAATATATATATATTAGAAGGTAGGTAAAGATATATTTACAGTAAGAATAGTAACACTCTTGTTTCCAGAAGATGTGGTAAGTTGGGTTCAAAGGATGTTAGAAAGTGGGCTAGTTGCCGGTCCTAGAATTAAAGGGCCGTTTCAGTGGAAATGTTCAATATTGTTAATTTGTTAGTTTTGTGTAATGCCTTCTTATTTATTCTACATATTCTCTCCAATTTTGAAAAATCAGTTATTTCATACCCTTTGCTGTTCCCTGCTGTTGACATTAGTAAGCTGAATTTCAGTTTCTAATGGTCTTTTCTTCTCCGATGCACCACATCCTTGAAGTTCCTACCAGTAATTTCTACTGATTGGCTATTGGATGGGTCAACATGCTCAATGCTACTGAGCACTGAATCAACCCAGGCACTGGTCAAGGGCAAGACCATAACAGTCTTTATTAGGGGCCTGCAAACGGAAGTCGAGTAATTTTGGGTTGCCTTATTTATACACAGGACAAAATGCTGAATGGGCAGATTAAGGTCATTGGGAATAAAAACTACTGCTCTATTTTTCTGAAAAGTAAATGTATTTGCACTGAACTTCCCATTTAAAAGAATATTGAAAGTTTCTGTTATTATACAATAAAGTCTTGGTGATCAGGGCATACTTTTGTTTTTTGTTTTGTGTTCGACTGGTAAACAGTGTGCATTGGTAGGGGCAAAAAGATGCTAAAACTGAAATGCAACTAAAACATATTTAGCATCTAAGAATCTTTAAGCAGACTTCACAACTTTATCTGAGGAGCTAATATCACAACACAATATACAGAATTTTACAAGGCTTGGTCTGTTTTTATTTAGTGCTACTTCAAGGCAAATAATGAACCTTCCCTTATGTTCTTTGCAACTCAGAATCCAAAATCAGCACAGCACTTGATTTAAGACCCACTTAAGTCATTTAGCTAAAGAAGGCTCTACACACGTTAAATTGACTTTTTTTTTAGAACTCCCTTCCCATCTTCCACACCAGCAAATCCTTGGAAACTTAAAACTCTTTTATCAGCTCGAAACCATTCGTGAAGCTTTTCAGCTATAAGGAACACATCACAGCCTCTGATAAATGTCTATCTTCATTTGCATATGCTAACAGCTGCACTTTATCAGTGTTCTAATCCCTACGATATTATGAATTTTTTTTTTTTTTTGGTGCCTTCCCCCCTCCTTCCTCTTTCTCCTGTCTCTCTCTCTTCTCGGTATCATGTTGTTGCTAATTCAGAGCGATCGGAAGAGACTCTATACTGCTTTTTATGAAGGATATAATAGGCTAGTCCTGTTATCCTGCTGAAAAATAATTAACACTACAAGGGGACATATTCCAGCTGCAAGAGAGAGTATGAAGGCTTGTACATGTCTCTCACTTCTTTACTTGTCTTTTTTTGCTATCCTTCTTTTCTATTGTAAGCCCTTTTCAACTTACAAAAGAAATTAGGTCTTTATGAAAAAGGAAGCTGCAGCAAACTATGAGCTATTGTATTTTCATAGAAGATGGCTTGGCGAAGAGGGAGGCTCACTCTGAAACAAATTAAGTTTATCCAACTACATACATACATACATACCTACATACACATACATAGCATTCCCTCTTTAACAATGGCCTAGAAATACATCTATGGTGGGAAATATAGGTCATAGCTCAGCATGTAACATTTTAGCATTTATTTCTCTCATTCTTTAAAGGGATATTGGCATTTTAGTAACACAAATAACATGAGGTCATTGAGGGATTCAATAGTACAACATGAGCTTGCAGAACCCAAGTCTTTAGAGACAACAAGGTCTTAGGTTAAGATGACTAATCACCATAGACCATTAAGGGGTTACAGGTCTCCCCTGCAAATAGTGCTTGCTTGCAAGGTTCATTGTTTTTCATTCCAATTAAATTGTCGTTATTATTAGAATTCTATAAAGGGGGTTAGGGTATTTTTAATAATTCTAGTTGTTCATATTAACAGCCATATACCATTTAAAAGACCCAAGGTCAGTATTCAAGTGCATTTAGACATGCATGTGAAGTCCAAAGGAACTTCTCATATTTCTTTTTTTTACAGGTTACAAGTAACCGTACATAGTTAAGCAGAGCGTTATACCAGATATATTTACACAACAATTATGGATTTCTGGTAACTTGAAAAAAAAAGCATGTTAGTTCAAAACAAAATGTCATAATATATTAAGAGCAATAAATCTTTTTGCACGCTAGATCCACAGGTGACTCCTTGTGTAATAGTTGTCACAAAGATCAGGTTATATTCAGGTTGTGTGAATGTAATAGAATATTAATATAGTAATATATATTATCGAGAATTTCTCAACAGTAATAAGCTGAACTAAGCAGAAATTCATAGTAATATATCTATACTATAAACATAAGGATGTTTAAAAGTCACGTTTGGTGGTTTGACCAAAATAAAACTTATTCTTACTAATATCCTAATTTACAAATGGGGGCGGAATTATCGATTTGTATAAATTACAGTGGAATTTAACCCTTAAGGTGGCACTACATATACACAATATACTTTACTGACCGAGCACTCCTGCGACATCGTCAATCCTGCCGGAACCCGCCCTCTCCCTTATCTCTTGGACCGGACATGTGATTGCAATGAATGGATATTTGCAATCGCATGGGGCCCCGCCATTAGAAGAAAGGGAGGGCTATTCCGGCAGCATCGATCAAAAATGTCGCAGAACGCTCGGCGGGTATATAAATCGAACTATGTATGCACCATTACTCAGCTATGTTCATAGTTTATTATGTCACACGTTCGTTTGACCACTACAAAAAACAAAAAACCTGATATAGCAAAAAAAAAAAGTATCATCAAGCTCTTGTCGTGGAACATAAGACTAATACTTTGTTAGAGAACGAAAAGAAATAAAAAAAAAGTAAAACCTGAGGAATTGAATTGTCTGTATGTTTCCACCACACGTTTATCAATGAGCCCCATTAATGTTGCTACCAGAAAGCTTTTCAGCCAATCGCGTGTTGGTAATAAAAACAGAGATCTTTATATATCAATTTTTGCAGGAAACTTTACATTTTTCATACATAACATAATGGAAACAAACCTACAAAACATAAGAGGAGGAGGCTGGTTGAGGCGGGTCTGGCAGATTCATATCAAATGTTGCGGGAGCGCTCGGGTCGGGTAGGTAAGTAAATCGAAATATTATGCGCCACCATTACCATCTATGTAGTCGTCATAGGTCACCAGATCATGTGACCACGCAAAACAAACCAGATGTAGGATGGGTGGGGGAAAGTAATCAAATAAGTGTAAGGTTACGTACGATTAAAGGTAGGTATTCACCTATATTCAAACACTGCCGATTGAACACTGTTGGGTCTATTTTGTTGCTTAGGTGAATTTTTTGGGAATTGTTTGTTGGGAAATAGTGTGACACATAATATTTCAGTTTTAAATATGCGCAGTCAAAATCAGGAAAAATGGATTAGAATAGCTTTTCGTTGTCTCATTACGGGGGCTTGGTTGTACCCCATGCAGGCAAGTACCACCCATGCGTACCCAGATTACGGACTTTTGCGCCATGATGAAGATTGCAGTGAGACCTATATTTGCACTCTTGACAGTAGTTTCTTAACAATAAGAAGTATAGCACTGCCAGGTCAGAACAATAAATAAACCAACCAAAACAAAGGTTTTCCAAATATTTGACTACATTTTAAAGAAATGGTGGTAAAATGAATCCTATTTTTTTTTTTAAAAAAAAATAGATATAGAAGTCCAATTTACGCTGTTATCCTTAGGTGTATGAACACTTTAAGGGGCATATTTATAAAGGCTCGAAATCCACCGCCCTAAATTACTGCCACACACATCGCCCGCACGGCGAAAAATAACCGCTTTCCAACTATTTTAATGGTGATGTGCGGTGGGTGATTTGAGCTCTCTTCACAGCAATACTGCCGCAATGCTCTATGGACAATATGCCTCAAGGAAGTTGAAAATCCTCACGGCTACAGAGCCCGGGGGCTGGGAGGGGCCTCTGGGAAGGGGTTGGGTCAGGTGGTCGCATCCGCCTGACAGGGAGGGGACAGCGAGCGGGGATGTACACCCTAGCCCCCCACCCCGCTCTCGCCCACGCAGGAGGGCGTGGACATATGCACCCCGCCCTGACCCCCGACGGCAGGCAACCACCCGCTGCCGCCCCCTTTCCCAGCATCCCCTCCCAGCACCCTTGCCCGTACGTCGTCTGGAGGGGAATGGAAGGGGCCCGTGTAGGGGGTGGAGACCCTCTGAAAAGTGCACTTTTGGGGCTTAAGGGCAAAATCTGATGGTTATCTGTAACCAAGCAATTAAAAATTGACAATCAGAAAACAGATAGGAGGTACCGGCAAACCTAATAAAGAGCTGCAAACCTCTGCCGAGGCTAAAGTCAATCCCACGTAGATGACGAAGAAGAAAGAAAGGCGGCTAAGCAACATCTGTCGGCCGAAGTGACCCTGCTGCATCGGCGACTTACATGGGTTGGTGTTCTTCTAGCCTGAAGACGTCTTCGTTTGATCAAGACGCTGGTGACATCGGCATGTTTGTAGGCCACTTCTCGGGTCGGTGGCCCCTCAGTCGGAGTTGGTGTTGCACCGAGGAAAGAAAAAGACATCGCCCAAGGGCTCTTTTAATGAGCCGGAAGGGGGTGGGCACGGTTTAGCTGTGGGAGCCCCAACAAGGGCACTCTTAATTAGTGCAAGGGCCAGGGAGGAGGGACCCACCTAAGCCCCAAAGGCCTTCTCAGGGCCGCAAAGATGCACTATCAGTGCGCGCAAAGGCCCTGATAGGGCCAGGAGGTGGGGGTCCCCGGGTGTTCGAGCTGTGGGACCCTCCTAAGCCCAAAGGGGCATTTCAAGTGCCGCAAGGGCCCTGATAGTGGCACGGGGAGGGGGGTCCGCAGCCCTCAAAGAGCACTGGTCCCTCCACCCCTCCCAGCAGGTCCTTTTCCTCCCTAGCGAGAGTACGGGGCGGGGGTTTGGGAAGGGCTGCTGGAATGGGTTGCCGTGGGTGGTCGTCATCCGCCGCAAGGACAGGGAGGGCAATAGGGCCCAGCCCTTGCCGCCGCGGGGGGCGAGGGAAGGCAGGAGGGCAAGGTGCAAATGCGCCACCGCAGGTGAGGTAGGCGTGCCTCCCATGGGTGGGTTACCACACTGCCGCAGGTGTGAACGCACACCCCTGCAAATCTTGCCGCCAGATGGCAAAGTGGAACCCGCTGAGATGTAAAGCGGCGCATCTCAGTATCGAACTGCTTATAATAAAGGAGTGTACTGATGCGTGAAAGGAAATGAGGCATTCCATTTCGTCGCCTCGCGACAAAATAACGATCGTTTAAAGTATGCCCTATGTGTGGTATTTGTGATCTTAAAGTTTAAAATAGAAGGGTTTGGTGTAACCATTACCAGGACATAGTTTTTTCTCTTTCATTGTTTCCATTGAAAATAATGATTGCTTGGTGGTGTGATATTGTCATGCCAACATAATATTGGTCTGCGATGAGCGGTCCCAACGTTCCAGTGTTTAACACAAGCAATCTGCAAAATACACTAGATTAATCTGGTATAGCACTACAGCTGTGCAATATCCCTATGCATTTCCACTCAGTCCTGATGACTGCATTCTTATTGGAACCAGGATAGATCAATGAGCTGTAGCGCCATTTTGAAGTACAGTGCTAACCCATAATTTACAAGCATTGCAAACACGTATTTCGTTTTTGAACTGCAGGGTCCATAACACCAAAGAACGTAATATAAGAAGGTCAAACGGGAACTCTACAATAACTACTGTACTCGGTTCTTCTACCGTTAAGTTAACAAAGTTAAACCACAGTCAAGGAATTAAACCCCGAAAAATAACCAAAATAATATTTTTTTTAAATATAATAAATCTCCTGTTTAAAACTTAAAGGGAAAGTTCATTGAAAAAAAGTGTTAGCTCTTTCATTTATTTATCTATATTGCACATATTAGTGGGCAATTAGTCTTTTTACTGATTGGCTTTGGCATGGGTCCAAACATGCTCAATATCTCTACGGAGCAACTGAATAACCCAGGGGACGTGAGACCAACACGGCACTATAGGGGGCATATATTTATAAAGGTTTTGTTAAACTTTTCGCTGCCGTTATCCCGCCATTTCCACAAAAAATCTAATTTTCCGCGATTATAAATGGGCCGAAAAGGGACGAAAAGTTATGATCGTTACTTTTCGCGGCTATCTGAACAGTTCCGGCCGTTCTATTGATAAAGAGCGCAGACACTGACTGCATCGCTAATCTCCGGCCATAATACTTCGCGCCTTGAAGGTGGCGAAAACCGGCCGAGAGATTCCTCCCTGATCAGGCGGGTGGATCGCCCCATCCCGGAAGGCACGACGCCCACCTCGTTGCGGGTGGGTCCGCGACTGCAAAGGGGCGTCACGGGGCATACGCACACCCAACCTTCGCCCCCACCGTGGCCGCCGCCACCTCTCCAAGACAGCCCCTCCCAACCCCATCCACGCTCGTGGTGAACATAGGAACAGATGGCTAGGAGGGGCTGTGGGAAGGGCCCCCCGCCATGCACCCCCTGCCCCTAGCACGCTCCTCCCCACCTTCAATAAGGCCGAGTTGCCGGCGTTCTTGATCTGTTGCGACATCTTCGGGCTGCAAACACCAAACCCCACTGATTCGGCGCCGATGCGACGGCTCACCTGGCCCAGTGATCCGTGGTCACCGCCGGGCCCTCAGCGGCGCCGATGGTTGCCAGCCGCTTCTTTCTCAGCCATTACTACTGACGATGGAATCTGAGGTCTGCGCGCGTAGGTGCACCTCTTTATATAGGTTTTGCAGAAAACCTAATCTTTGGCTGCGTCCAATTTTAATGCTGGTTTACAATGCTTACATTAACCAATCAGTATGTCACAGTCATGTGACTATCCCAAAAACACCTGTAGCAAACCACTGTGTAAACACTTGTAGGGTTATTCAATAAAAGTTCGTTATACGCTAAAATTATCAAAGTGCAAATTAGCACCATTTTTAATGATGTTAGCTCTCTATGCTTTATACAGGTAGATTAAAACGGGTTACTCACATAATAAACGTGAATGAAATGTATGTACAGTATATTATGGTAGGATCATCCTCTCAACTTTCTGAAGACAGGGGAAGGGGTGGAGACAACTATGACTTAATAGACCTCCTACCCCGTAATGCCCCCAAATGTGTCCGGCCACAACCCCAGAACCCCCACGCGCATTGTTGCACAATCGGGTCTTTTCTACAATGACTACCGAGAATCACGGGGCAGACCCTTGAAACTGAAACTTTCCCAAGAAACTGGTATGATTGGGGTATGTTATAGTAAATATATTATACATTAAAATTTTTAGCTATTTTACACAATCTCCTGAAATTGGTCTGAAATGCATACAGTTTTGAAGAATAAACTGATCTTGTAAGTGGATACTATTTTGATAGTGGACTCTAGGGGTAATTCCCATTTCCCTGATATAGTGTGCAAGGAAGAGCAAGTACTGTCAAAGTAATAAGAACCCTAAGAAGATTAATTTGCTGTTGGCAAGAATTGTTCATTTTTCATGGTAAGGGGCATTGCACCAGAACAGGTAGGATAAGATGTTTTCCTTAGCAAAGATTACTCTCTGTCTGTTTGGCTATAACAGAGAGCAGTTTGAACAGCTTGGGCTTCAGTGTGGTTTGCTGGCATTTATTTTATGGGAAGGGAAAGGCGCCTATTTAAAACTTAACTTATGCAATAAAAATGACCAGTAGTTGTATTTAAAGTTAGATGCACTGGACCTAATGTTTAGTACTGTAGACGTTTCCCTAGTCTCAGACTGGCTTTCTCAATTTAGAATGATTGTACAAGAAATCGTGGCACGTTATGTAGCCTGGAAAGGTACATAGCATATCACTTCCAGATGTTAAGGATTGATTGGAGTATAGTGGCTAAGAGGTGGTATAGGAACTCCCCAGGTAAGGTAGTGCAAACAGGCAAAAATGTACATAGACAGACAGTTGGTTTGTGGGCGGGAATTACACCCCCCCCCCGCCCGCACACACACACCAACTGCCCTTATTCAGGCTGGTTTCTATTAACTTTTACGTTAATGGACATCCTTGACAACCAAAATCCTTGACACAGTCCCATTCCTTTGAAGGGTATGTCTTTTTCTTAAGATGCAGGTACAGGGCTGAGTCCGACCCGAGGGCATTGGCTATTCTGTGCTGGGCATATGTTGGTGCAGTTTGCTGTTTGGTCCCCTCACATACAAATCAGATCATTCTTCAACTGCATGCACTGCGTATTTGATGTCGACTTTCTTGTGTTCCGGTATTGGGTCTTTCGGATGTACCATTGCTGCCTCAGTGTGTGCTTGGTTTAAAGTAGACAGGTGATACTGTGTTTTCAAAAACATAATTGCTCAACAGATTTTGTACAAGTCATTCTGAATTAGAAAGCCAGTCGGATGACTAGTGAATGTCTTCAAGAACTAAACTTAGTCCAGTTGATCTAACTAAATACAACAGATACACCATGACCTGGATGAATGAGAATTCCACAAGCAATAACAATCTACACAAAATTCAACAAGTCACGGTTTAGAGAGTTTGAGCTTAATTTCCACACTGTTACTCACTTTATGTATATTAAAACAAAATTCCAGAACACATCCAAAATATAATCCATTATATGTTCTCCAATCTAAATCATAGAATAGTTGATAGACTGACAGCCTATACTGTATTATTATGGCGGCCTAAAATATAGTTCCACACATCATGCCCATCTCAACAAAATATATGTGCCACGGCCTATAGCATGGCATTAATGTAATTGCCATTGGTCACCCTCCATGATAAAAACACATGACATTCTTAGTTGAACAATGCACCATAGAATTTATCCTATATGTCCTTACAATATTGTATAAGTGTCATATCCTCCCCACTCCATCCCCAATTGTCACTTCTCTAATTTAAAACCTAACTGTCCTAATCTGCAGGCCGATATTAATTCATGGCCACCTCCATTTCCCTTATTATTTACTGTCATCTATCTGAACTTCTCCATTTTCAAGATCTCCCTTTTGTATGTGGTGTTTCCCCTTTTTATACAAGACAATGGGGCATAGTAGATAAAAGGGCCATTATTACCACCTACAAAAATGCGCCAGCCCGCACTCTCATCGTGGTAAATCTGTATGTGTCCCCATAGTTTACAAAAAGTTGTACCACATTGTGGCAAAAAGCATTAACCGCGGCGATTGGGCATGGCAATTTGAGCTTCTTTGCCTTGATTACTTGTACTTAGCGCAACAGCACTAGTACAGTATTGCAGCAAAGGAAGCTTAAACCCAACGTACAGAGCAGGTGACTGGTAGGGGCTGCTGGGAGAGGATACACACCTTGGGTGGCGTGCACATACACTGCCACATTGGGCAGCGCGGGTGTGACGCCACCATCGCCCTCCGCTCCACCCGTGGCGTGGGCAATACCCACCCCACCCTAGCAGCCCCTCCTAGTATGCTCATGGGGAGGGAATGGAGGGGCTTTACAAGCCATTGCGGGCACTCAAGAAGTGCCTTTGTTGGGTGGTCCACGCAGCTCGAAAACGACCCCTTCCCAGCAGCCCCTCCCAGACCGCTTTCCACCGTCTCCGTCAGGGATGGGGAGGGGGGATGGGCTCTTGGGGGGGGGGAAGGAGGAACCATGTTATAGATGAGCCACTGATATGCTTTTGGGGCGTCTCCGAACTGGGACCCCTTTCCCCTGACCCTATCAGGGACCTTGTCGGCAATTACAAGTGCCCTTGCGCCCTGAGAAGGGCCCTTTGAGGCTTAAGGGTTCCCGCACTCGAACACGGCCCTTTCTAAGGGCTCCTGTGTCATCTGAGAAGTGCCTGTGGCGGGGGTCCCGCAACTGTGAACAGGACCCCAGTAAGAGGCGCTTACAAAGAGCCCTCTTGGGCGGCACTTTTTCCTTCCATCCGGCAACACCATCTCCGCTTGGTTGTATGTGACTGCGGGCTTATAGCGGTGGTGTAATGTGACTGCTTTCGTTCTAAACAGTGGGTGTATGTGACTGCTGTCTTGCTAGCAGGTGGTTGTATGTTGACTGCTGTCTTTTCTAGCAGGTGGGTGTTGTATTGTGATGCGCTGGCTTTTCTTGCTAGCAAAGGTTGTATGTTGACGCTGGCTTTCTAGCGGTGATTTGTATGTGACTCTGTCTTTTCTAGCAGGTGGTTGTATGTGACTGCTTGGTTTTCTAGCATGTGGTTGTATGGGACTGCTGTTTTTAGCAGGTAGTTTGTTGTACTCACTGTGTTCTATCTCTCTAGGCCCAGTGGTTATATGTGACTCGGTTATAATAGTTTTGATGCATGTCCAGATAGTCTTCAACCTTAATATGCATCTACCCATTATTCTCAGTGTTTTGTTCACGTCGAGGATGATTTTTGATTGCACACTTGTTTTTTCTATCACTCTACAGCACACGCGTTATTATAAAAGATGGTGCGATTGGTATTCTAACAAACGTGTTTAGGGAAAGTTCTGTGGCCAGGAATTTGACAGAGGTGCAGACTGGCGGGGCTATTAGATGCCTCACTCTACCATGCTAGCCACACACCCACTCTTCCCTCTGGTCTATTCGAAAGAGAATTAAAACAGATTGTGAGAGAGTAGCGATCGGAGCAGTGTCAATGTCTGGATACAACGCCGGTGATTTACTACAATTCAGTTGGGCCATTAGTTTCATTAAAGATCAAATGGAATGGACTTACTAACAGAGGCCTTTAGGAACTGAATTGCAGAGAAGAAAGAAGATACACTTTACATTCATCCCCAAAATTTATATTCAGGAAGTATCAATCGCATAATGGGGGCCAGGAACGGTGGCTGGTGAGATGAAATGAAATTACCATATTTTAATCTTAATTGTCCTCCAACACTTGTTTTCTGACACCTGTCAATATTAAAATACAAACAGATAATGAAATATAGCATTATATTGACACTACAATCATCTCTCGACAGCCCTCAGTGGATAAACTGCTGGAATGGGGATTACATTTTCTTGCCTGACAATTAAAAATGACACAGAGGTGCTCTCCCATAGACTCTCTGCAAGGCAGGAAAATGAGAGTCTATCCTCCAAAAACCGCGCCTGGGCAGCGACCCCCGCTCTGTCAATAGCTGCCAGCGGAAAAAAAGACAAACTTCTGAGAAACAGTTTTTTAGCGACAGAATAGGGGATATAAAAGAGAAAGAGAGCAAGAGAGAGATGAGGGGGGGAGAGAGAGAAAAAGAAAGCGAGGGAGGCAAAGGAGTGGAAAGATAGTGAAAAAGACAGAGAGAGAGAAGAGGCAGAATTCATTGAAGAGAAAGAAAAAAAAAGAATTATGGACCCGGGAGGGGAGGAACTGGGAGAGGGAAGGAGAGAGCGAGAAGGCTCGCGTTGAGGGATTTGAGATGCGAACTAAGAAATGAAACTTTTGACAGATCGGTCATTGATTCTGAGCAAAAGCTTTGATACGATGGTTCTTGTTAGTGGCCTGAATAAATACCAAAGGACCATCAGTGTTCTGCTATCATTTAACAAGACAGATGTCGACGCAATTTAAAATCCAGGAGTGAAGAGGAGGGGCCCTGACACCGTAACATCAACTCAGAGGGTAATAAGAAGGAAACGGAGGAAAGGAGGAGCGAAAAACGAGTAGCGCCGCTGTGCGTCATCAGACACGGCAATTCTGTGTGTCAGGATTACTTCATAGCCTGCAGAATCTTTTTACAACCTGCCCTGTTATATTACATGCACAATGATTATGGTACATTTAAAGAGTATAGCAAAGGGATTGTAATAATGCAAATCTTCATAAGAAAAAAAAATGAAAATCCACCCCTACCCACGCTTGCACAGCTCAGTCCGATGTATTAAGTGAAGACTTCCCAGCCTAGGTGGTCAATAAGGAGTGCAGGTGTGGGTGTGTTGCTTTGAAAACGTGCCAATTATCTTGTTCTGAGAGGGATTTTAATGTACTTGTAAATCTTAAATGATCTGGTTTTGGGGAGGGATAAGCATACTCTAAACACTCCATTACTACCTATGTGTCAGTTAACCTAAGGAGGAAATAAATCACTTTGAACCAAATGGAAATTTTAATAACACTTACACAGTGGGACAGGAACACTGGCATGTTTTCCTAGTTGTACTACACCACTCCGAGCCTGCAACATGGCCTACATTTGTTCTTTCTACTGGTAAATAGATGCCTATAAAGGTAAAATAAATTATAACAGTAAGGATATTTGCGTTTTTACTGCCACCTTACTTGAGGTATGGATCACTGACATTGGAAAACTTACTGCTACATCTGAAAGTGCCAGTTCAATTTATTAATTTATTTTTAAGAGATGCAAATGGGCTGCCAGTGCTGTTGATCTGCAGCAACCAACCAGATGTTATCTAAGTGTATAGACCATAAAGAATGGGTACACGCAATAGTACGGTAAAGGACAATCTGCCATCTCTTGTCTGTTCATTGCGTTAACGGTCTGGAAAACGACGTTTCCAATGCGATAAGGATTCTCATCATTGGAGGAACAGGACGGTACAGGGGGGGGAGGAGTTTGATCGGCCCCAATTGGCTCCCTGTTTAGGGATGTGGCCCCCACGTTAGGATGTATAACAATATTCTCTTATACTTTTATATATTGTGTAGCATCTCTTTGAAAGAAGACGTCTGCCATGTTTCAAAAGATTGTTACAGGTGTACCACTTTTAGGTAAGATCTGATACTTTTTTTTTGGTTGCTACAGATTATACACCATACACAATTTTGCATACCTCTTATTAACTAAGCTACGCAGTATGCAAAACTATTGTAAAAGTAGGGAATTGCGGTCTACACCCCGAGTACCATGTGGTGGTTAAAATACAGCAATGGTAGTTGAATGAGGGCTATAGATATCACAATTGCGCACAATGTGCCCAGTGGCAATACAAGGGGAAGCACCTTAAACAAAAGCCTCTGATGCTGCCCCCCCTTGCCATTGCTCTTAATAAGGCGTGGGGGGTGCAGCACGCTAAGACTTCTTGTTAGGGGTATCCAGGTGCAATGTGCCCTAGGCCAAAGAAGGAGGCAACTACTGATATTATAAATGAATAACCATTGGGTAATAATTGCAGGTTGGAGTACAAGTGTATTATATTATTTTTTATATGCCACATTTTTACCAGAAGCTTTAACAGTGCAGGTGCTAACATGGCCATGTACAGAACAAACTTGTTATAGGACCTTGAAAGTAAGTAAGTAAACCATTAAACAAACCATTTACCTTGCTTTGGCTAGAATATAGCAACAAATGTTCCTTCAACCTTCACTGAAAATATCTTTTTTTCATAGTTTACTTTTTTTTATTTTAATTCCTTTTTTTTTATCTGACTAAAGTGGCCATAGAGTAGCAATATTATTGTCCCATATGTTTGTGGCCATATTTGGATAAAGACAACAAAAGGCTAAAAATTAAAATATATGGGGCCGATTACTCCAGAGTCTGGCTAATATATGGAGTTAAAGTGCGCTAACCGGCTTGGCTACTGTTTAGCGTGACTTTATTTCCATATCAACATGTTGGATTGCCGCGGGTTCAACGCAAAAATCACCCGGGCATCTGATCCGCAAATTCATATCGCGTTTGCAACTAGTTTTTAGATCGCTGGATTTTAAAACGATTTAAAGGGAAGTTCACTGGCAATACATATGCTTTTCAGAAAACAGAGCAGTATTTTTTTCATCCCACTGGCCTTATCTGCCAATTTTACATTGTGTCTGTGTATAAAAAATAAATGCACCCGAAATCACTGACTTCCTGTTTGCATGACCCCTAGGCGAAGGAAAAAAAAACCGTTTGGTCCTTAGCCCTTGACCCAGCGCCTTGGTTTGAATTCAGTTGCGCTCAAGTAGAGATCTGAGCATGTTTGGACCATCCAAGAGCCAATCATGAAATTACAGTTAGAACATTCCAAAGATGTGGTGCATCCTGGGAAGAAGAAGACATAGAACCTAAAATGTCAGCTCACTAATGTCCAACAGCAGGGACAGCACAGTGTATGCAAATCAACTGATTTTTAAAAATGGGAGAGAATAATGTAGAATATAAGGCTCTTACACAAACTAACAAGTTAACAAATATTGATCATTTACACTGAACTGTCCCTTTAATAATGCGTGAGTAACTCCCTTACAGATGTAACCCACATTCGCAAATGCAATATTATATCGGAAAGGAGCTTTTAACCCAGGAAAGCGATAATGTATATACATGAGAAATTTTACTGCATACAGATTTGTTTAAACCTATTTTATCATACGTAAGGAGCAGAGATGTATGATATGGTTTTTATATAACCTACACAGTGGGGCCCGTCTGGGGATAAATTTAGTTTTGGGGTGTACATGCCCTTAAGAATCCTTGATTTGCCTGCATGGGGGAGAGGTCAGCTTACTACTGCCAGAACGGGCACATAATTTATCCTTAAAAAATATACTGGTTAGTAAGGTAACACAGTGCATCTGTATTGTATACCAAACATTTTGGGGGTAACACAGTGCATCTTTATTGTATACCAAACATTTTTGGGCTAACACAGTGCATCTGTATTGTATACCAAACATTTTGGAGGTAACACAGTGCATCTGTATTGTATACCAAACATTTTGGGGGTAAC